>MU388946.1:0-118181 GCA_022578795.1 Xylariaceae sp. FL0255 | reverse complement strand
TTATATTTAATTATATAGTTTTAATAATATTTTAGATATTATTTTATTTTATGTTTTATAGTTTATAATAATAAATTTTAAACTATATAATATTTTTTTTTTTAGTTATTTTTATTATAAAACCGTTTAAATTTATTAATTTAAAATATAAATATTTAATATATTTTTATATTAGTTTTATATTAATTATTAATAATATTATTATTTTTATAAATAAATAAAAAAATATTAATTTTTGCGTTATTTTTAATTTTAGTATAATATTTAATAAAAGATTTAAAAATATTAACAATTTATTATTAATTTTATATTTTTTAAAATTAAAACTATATATAATATTAATAATTATAAATTCTAATTTATTAGCAATTTTAAAATCGATATATTCGTTTTTATTAATAATTATAGGTATATTTTCGATATATAAAAATATATTTAAAATCGGTAACTTATTTTTGTTTTTTAATAATAATATCTATTTTTTTTTATATTTTAATAATATATATTTTTTTTATTTATAATATAATAAATATATCAATATTTTCTATCTTATTTTAAGTTTAAATATAATTATAATATTAATTATAAGGTTTTATTTATATTTATTTAAAAGTATTATAATATATTAGCTGTTGTTAAAGTTTATTTTTTTTTTAAAGTTATATTTTAATTCGAAAATATTTTAATAACGTAATAAAATAGAAATCTTTTTATACGTATTTTTATTTTTTTAATAATATAATATTTTTAAATATTTATTATAATAATTTGCTTTTTATTTTTATTAATATATCTTTATCGATTGCTACGTTAAAATTTATTAAAATTTTTGCTAATAAATTAAACTAATTTATAAAGCTAAATTATAAAAAATCTTTTATAAATATTATTATAAATATTTTTTTAAAAAGCTTATTTAAAATTTTTTTTAATTTTTTTATTGAATAATTTATTATTAATAACGTTGCTAGTTTTAATATACTAATTTTATTAATAATAAATATTTTTCGGCGTTATTATTATTATTTACTAAATTTATATATTAATAAATCGTTTTTTTTTTTAATATTTCCGTTTTTATTTTTCTATTTTATTTTTATAACTAAATAAATTATATTATTATTTATATTAATAGTTATCGATTTTAATATTATAATAATAATTATTTAATTAATAATATTTTTTATTATAAATATTTTTTTAATTATATTAATAAATTAAAATTTCTCTATTTTTTTTTTGCTGCTAATATATTATTAAAAAATAGCTTTATTATTTTTTTTTATATCGTTAAATTTCTAATATATTATTTTTAATATTATTTTTTGTTTTTTATTTAATATTTTTTATTTATTAATTATTTAGTTTATTTAAATAAAACTATTTAATAATATTAAACTAATTTAAATTTATAGTTTAATTAAAATTTAATAAAATTTATTAATATTATTTTTAAATCCGGTATTTATTAAATTATTTTCGATTTTTATTTAATTATTTTTAATAGCTATTATTATTTTTTTAGCTAAACGTTTTTAAATAATTTTAGTTATTTTATGTTCCGGTTTTATTATAAAAATTTATATTTAACTATAGATTTATTTAATATTTTATTTTATTAATATATTAAACGTTAAAAAATTTGCTATATTAAAAGTTTTTGATAATATTCTTAATTTAGCCGCGTTTTTCATAATATAATTATTTTTATATAATTTATAAATTATATTATATAAAATAGTTTTCTAATTTATATTTTTTGGTATTTATAATTATTTTAATATAAATATATTTTCGGTATTTTTAAATTTTACGCTATAATTTTTTTTTATTAGCTAATTTATAATTAAACGTTTTTTTTAGCGTTTTTAATATTATTATATAATAATTAAATATTTTTTATAATAATTAATATTAGAACACGGTGCTAAGGGGGTGCAGGTGCATATGCTAATATTACGTATATTGATAATGTAGAAGAGAGAGTGCATGGGCAGGGCCCTGTACGCAGAGGCACCCACCATATAGATGTGCGGGGCCCCGGCTGCTATCTTATCTAATCTAATCAGCTTATCTAATCTACATCCACTCATGGTGGGGCTGCCGCCCATGTGGGCGTGCGTCAATTCGATAAATATTAATATTATTTTACGATTTTCGACACGTATTTTTTATATCTACTATTAGAATATTTTTTTTATATATTAAAAAGTATAAATTTTACGTTTTTTATTTTAGTTTTTAAACCTTTCCGGCAGGTATTTATAAAAACAAATATTTCGAAATATATATTTTTTATATATATAAATTTTTAATATAAATATTAAAAAATTGCTTTATATAAATATAATTATTTTAAATATTTATTATTAAAATATTTTAAATTTAGCTATTATATAAAAGTTTTCCTATTTTTAATAAATTATTTAATATAAAATATTAAAATATAAATTAATTTAATTAGTTTTATTATTATAATTATTTTTATAATTTAATAAGCTATTATATATTTTTATTAAAAAAAGCTTTTATATTGTCGAAATCGAATTTATTATATATAATAAAAATTATCGGCTTTTATTGCTTTTTTTGCCGAAATTGCTGTAAATAAACTATTTATTTTAATATTATATTCGTTTTATTTATTTAATTTTTTTAATATAATTTTTATTAAAGTTATTTTTTTTTATAAAACACTATCTAATTTAATAATATAGTTTATAATATAATATATTATAAATAGTTTTTTAAAATTAATAAATAGTAATATAATATTAATATTATAATATATTATTACGGCAAATATTTTATAATATTTATTAATATAAAAATAGTTTTATTTTATAATAAATAGTTTATTTTTAATAAATACCGTTTTATTATATAGTTTTTATAAATATTTAAAATAGTAGAATAATTTTTTAGTTTTTTTTGCTTAATTCGTTTTTTTGGTATTTTTTTAAATATTAATCGTTGGTTTTTACGTTTTTTTTTTTAAAGCTATATTTAATATATATTATTTTATAACTATAATATTAATATTTAATAATAATTAAATTTTTTTTTTTTTATATATTTTATTTAATATTTAAAAATTGGAAATTAAATAGGTTATATGTATAAATATATTTTTATAAAATCGATATTAATATATTTAAATTTCGTTACTATATTAAAAACTATTAAATTTTTATTATTTTTTAGTAAATTTTAAATTTATTTTGCTAAATATAAAATCGATATATTTATATATATTAATAATATATTTTTTATATACTAAATTGTTAAAATTTTAAAATAAATTCTATATTTTTATATTTATATATAATTATATAAATTTATAAAAATAAAACGTTTTATATTTATTAATTTTTATATAGCTAAAATAGGCCGATATTTTTTTAAATATAGAATTTTTTCTTACTAAAACTAAATATTTAAAAAACAGTTTTATTTTTCGATAAAAAAACGTAGTTAAGTTAATAAAATTTCGAATAATATATTAAATTTAGCCGATATATTTTTTAAATTTTTTTATTAACGTTTTTGTTTTATTTTTATTAATTATTTAATGAATTATAAATTTTATATTAATATTGTTAATTAAATTATTTAAATTAATTATATATTAAATATATAATATTATAATTTTTTTTTTCAAAAATTAAGTCGTTTTTTGTTTAATATATATTTTTTTTTCCCGAAAACGCCTAGTTTGCGGATAAAAAAAACAACACTATTATTAATTATTATTTATATTATTCGATATTTTTTTTTTATTTATTCGAATTATATTAGTTTTAATATTTTAAAAATACGTTTTATTCGATTAAATAACGCTTTTTTTATTTTAAAATAATTAATTTAGCAGTTTTCCGATTAAATTAATATATTTATAACTAAAAATAGAAAAATTAGATAAATAATAAAATAAATTTCTATTTATTGAATTTAATAATTAATCGTTTATTTAGTTAATTATTTAATTTATTATATTTTTTTAATATAAATTAAGCTTAAAATTAAAAATAATAGTTTTATATTTTTTTTAGTTTTATTTTTCTCAGCTTAGTTTTGTAAATTTTTCGATTTTTTTAATTAGTTTTTTTCTAATATTTTAAATTTTTTTTAGCTTTATAAAAATAAATATAAGAAAATTTTAGGAAAAAAATTAAAATCGTTAAAATCGGCAAATTTTTTATTTCGCTAATTAATAATATATAGTTTAATATATTATTTATAAATAAAAAACTTAATATTAGCCCTTTTTAATTTCCGTTTTTGTACTTTTTTATTTTTTTTTTAAAACTTTTCGTAAAATAACTTTAACCAGTTTTGTAAAATAAAACTTTTCTTTAAGTTTATATTTATTAGTTTTATTAAAATTAATTCGGATAATTTATATTTTAATTTAGTAATATTTAATTATTTAATTAAACTATTTTTAAATATTTTACTATTAAACTTTATATTAGTTTTGTTTTCGAAAATAGCCGTTTTTTATTTTTAATTATATAATAATATAAAAAATTTTTCAACAATTTATATTAATTTATCAAAACGGCTTTATTTTATAAAAAATATATAATAGCTAAAATAAATATAATTCTCTGCTATTATTTTATGTTATATTATTTTATTTATAATAATTTAAAATATTATTATTTTAAAACATAATTTATTTTATATCGTAAAATATTTCTCGTTTATTTAAATTTTAACGTATAGAAAGTTATTTTTTTTTAACTAAAATAGAATATATTTTAGCTTTTTAAAATAAATTTAAAATATAAAAATTAAATTTTATAATATAAATTTCTTTTTATTTCTATAAATATAAATAAAATAATATAAAACTATTAAAATTTTTTATATTATTAAAAAAAATAATAATATAATTTCGGATATATTTTTAGTACTATTTATTTATTTATTTATTAATATCGATTTTTAATTTAGCGATTTATTTATATAAAATATTAATATTAATAAATCTTTTAATTTTGCTAAATATCGATAAATATATAGTAATTTTAAATTATTTATATAATAAGCTTAAAAAAAGTTGACTTTTTTATTTTTTTTTTGTATTTTTTATATATTTTAAATTTTGTCGTTTATTTTTTTAAAAAATAGTAGTAGTAAATAAAATATTATCTATTTATTATTAATATTTACGAAACGATATTAAAAAAAAAAGGCTAAAAATATTTTTAATTATAAAATATTAAATTATTAAATATAATTTATTTTAAATATATTATTATTATATATTTTATTATAAAAAGTTTATATTTTTTATAACTATATAATTTTTAAAATAAAACAATATTATATTTTATTTACTAATTTTTAAACTTTTTTATAATAGTATTAATTATATTTTCGAAATTTAGCTTTTAAATAATTTATTTATTTATATTTATATTTATTAATATTTTTAAAATAATTGGTTTTTTCGTTTATTTTAAAAAATAATAAAAAAAAGTTTTATAATATTAATATTAAATTTAATATATTTTATTATATTAGTATAAATATTAAATAAATTAAAAAAAAACTAACTGTAGCTATAACTATTAAAAATTTATTTTTTTAAGTTTAATAATTTTTTAAATTTTTTATAGCTTTTTTAAAAAATAAAAAAAATATAAAATTATAAATAAAAAATAAAATAATATTTTATTAGCTATTAATAATATTATATTTAAAATAATTAGTTTATTTAATTTAATAAAATAATATAATTTTTTTATTTTTTTTATTTTATATATTTTATATAATATTTTTTAAATTTTAAAAAAATATCTAAAATTATTAAAACTAATTTAATATAGTATAATATTTTTTAAAAATCTACTTTTAGTTAAAATTTGTAAGCTTTAATTATATATATAAATTTTTTATCTTATTAATAGGATTTAAATTTTTATTTTTTTATATTTTTATTCTATTTTTTTTTTTTTTTTCTTTTCTTTTTTTTTTTTTTCTTTTCTTTTTTTTTTTTTTTAAAAAGCTTATATATTTTGATAATTTTTTACCCCTTTTTTTATATTAATTATTATTTAACTATTTTTACTATAATTTTTAATAAAATTAATTTCGACAAAATAGCTTATATATTTATGTTAGCTATATTAAAAAATTAAATCTATTACCTAATTAAATAAAGTTAATATAATTTATAAATTTTAAAATTAAACTGTTTAATTTATAGTTTTAATTATACTATTTAATTAAATAAAAAATAACTATTTTAAACTATTTAAACTATTAAAAAATAATTATCTAATTTTTAAATTTTTTCGATTCATTTTAAAATCGGCAAAATTAAATAATTAGATTAATTAACGATTTAATATTAAATATAAACTTTATTTTTTTCTTATTAAAACGTTTATAAATACTAATTTTTAAAATAATAAAAATTAAAAATAAATAGTTTTTATTACTAATAGTAATATTTAGTTATAAATTTTTTTCTAATTTAATAATTATAAATATTAATATATATAGTTAAATTTATTAAATAAAAATATTTTAATTTAATTTAATTTTTTTTATAAAAGCTTATTTTTGTTAATTTCTATAATATAATTAATATTAAGACTTTTTTTATAATTTAAAACGATAAAATTAAATTAAATATATTTACGTTAAATTATAACGTTATATTTAAAATATTTTCGTATTTTAATATAATATATTTTACTATATTTTTAATAATTAGTTCGAAAATTATATTTATATTATTTATTTTTGTAATATTAAATAATAAGCAAAAAAATGCTATAAATTCTAAAAAAAAAAAACCTATTTATTTATAAAAAAAAAGCTTATATAAAAAAGGTTTTTTTTAATTTTTATAACAAAAAAAAAATATTGCAAATTATTAAAAATAACGATAAAAATAAAAAAAAGCCTAATAATTATTTAAAATTTATTTTTTTAATAAAAATTATAAAACTAAATTAAACTTTTAAAAATAACCAAAAATAAAAACTAACTATACTAGCTAAAATAGCTACTAACTAAAATATTTTAGTAATAAATAAAAAAAAAAAATAATAATAATAAATCTATTTATTAATTTATCGTTAAATAATAATTTTTTTATTAAATTTAGTTTATTTTTAGAACAAAATAAATTAAATTATTTTTATTTAATATAAAAATATTAACTAATTTTTAGTTATTTTTAAAACTTTTTTTAATATTTTAATTTAAAATAAAACTAAAAATATTATTAAATTAAATAATACTAATATAAATAATAGCAAAAAAAATTTAAATAATAAATTTATAATATTAAATAAAAAATATATCGATAATAAATATAAAAATATAAAAAATAGCCTAAACTTTATAAAAAAAATTCGAAAATAAAAAAAATAAAAAATACAAATAAACCAACGGTTAACGTTTTAAATTAAAAATATAATATTATAAATTTAATTAAATATTAATAATATTATAAATATAATAATATATTTATTATAAATATAAAAAATTTAATATATTATATATTAAAAATATAATAATATATATATTATAATTATAGTAAATATTTTTCGTTAGAAAAATTAATTTAAATATATATATAATTATAGATTTTTGTTAAATATTTTTTTAAACTTTATTTACTAATTAGTTAAAAAAAAAACAATTTTTATTAGTTTATATCTATTTTTTTTATATATTATATTAAAATAAAACTATAAATTAATATATAATTTTTTATTTATTACTATTTTAAAGTTAAATATATTTAAATTATATTATATATAATATTATAATAAATATTGGCATTTTTTTCGTATAAAACTTTAATTTTTTTTTATTATTTTAATATTATAATAATATAATTATCGAATATTTAATTATTTTAATTTTATTATTACTATATATATATATAAAAAGTTATCCTTTTTATTTAAAATTAAAAAAAGGCTTATTTTTAAAAAAATATATAAGCTAATATTATAATAATATTTATTTCAATAATTATTATTTTTTTAGATAATATTTTTTTTAATTCGATAAATATGATATAAATAGGTAGAATAATAAAACTAGAAAAAACCGCGAAAAATTAGGAATATTTAAAAATATAAATAAAGGGCTAAAATATATATAAAAAGCTAAAATATCGTATATTTAAAATATATTTATTTATATAATTTATTAATAAAAGGAATAAACTTGATTTAAATTTAACATTTTTTAAAAATTAAACAGCGGCACAAAATATATTATCGGCTTAAAAATTGCAATCGAAATTAAATAACGATATATATATAAATTTTCTAGTAAATTTTAGTTACTATAAATTATTTAATTATAATTTATTTAATTAGCTTAATAGTTATTTTATAATTATTTTCGTAATTATTTAAAAAATAACCGATAAATATTTTATTTAAAAAAATTAAGTAAAAATTTTTATCTATATTATTTATATTTATTTTATATATATTTTATTACTAGCTATAATTATTTTGTTTCGACGAAATATAATTTTTATTAAAATAGTATAATTTGCAAAAATTTAGTTAAAAATAGAAACTTTATATTTTAAATTTTAACGTCGATAATAATAATCGTAATAATATAAAAAAAGCTTATTTTTTTTAGACATAAATTAATACTATTTAAAAACTTTTTATTTTATAACTTATAACTAATATTTAAAATATATTTTTTTTTTAAAAAAATTAGCTTAATATCGGTATTATTATTATAAAATAAATTCTAAAATTTAAAATATTTAACAAATTATAAATAAATAATAAAATAGTTTTATTTTTGATTTTAATTAAATTATACTATTTATAAATTATAAAATTAAAATAATTACTATATTTTATATTTTTTAAAATTATAGATTTAACTATTTAAATTATATTTAATTATATTATTATAGTTACAATATAGTAAAAGAAATAAAAAAAATTTATAAAAATAAAAATTAAATAGTTATTTTATTAATATAAATAATATATTATAAATATATTTTATTTTTATATAGAAACTATTTTTTTGCTATTATTTTTCCATTTTTATTAAAATTAATACAATTTATCTACTTTTTTCTTATATTATAGTTTATTTTAAATTATATAAATCTCTAATTTAACTATTTATTATTAGTTTTTTTATTTAACTATTTTAAAAATATAAAAATTAGCTTTATATTATAATAATTTACTAATATTTAAAGTTTTTTTATTATATATAATATATATAGCTGTTAATATTTAATATTTTACTATTTTTACTATTTTTATATAGGCTTAAAAATATTTAAAAATATCTATATAAATTTATAAATAACTATATATATATATAAAATTTAAAAATATTTATATATATTTATAAATATTTATATATATTAACTTTAATCTTTTAATATATAATAAAATAAAGCTTTTTTATATTATTATAATTGCAAAATAACGCGATTTTTTTATCGATATAGAAAAATCGTAACAAAAACCTACGTTTAATTATTTCGATAAATAAATCTATTATTTTTTCAAAATAAACAAAAAGAGCTTAAATATCGACAATTTATTATTTTATATTTTTTAAAATTATAAATTTAACTATTTAAATTATACCTAATTATATTATTATAATAGCGATATAATAAAAAAATAAAAAAGTTTATATAAATAGAAATTATATAATTATTTAATTAATATATATAAAATATTATAAATATATTTTATATTTATATAAAAATTATTTTTTTACTATTATTTTTTTGTTTTTATTAAAACTAATATAGTTTATTTTTTTTTTTTTATATTATAGCTTATTTTAAACTATATAAGCCTTGTTTTTTATTATTTATAAATATTATATTTTTTTTTACTATTTATAAATATATATTTTTTAAAATTATAAAAAATAATTAAAATTAAAATATAATTAATTATAAATATATCGATAGCTAAGTTTATTTTTGTCGTTTTTTTTTTAACTTCTAGGCTTTTTATTTAGCTTATTTATTGCTATTTTAGTCGTTTTTTTTTTTTAACCTCTAGGTTTTTTATTAATTATATAATTTACTAATTTTATTAAAACTAAAAACTTAGAAAAAGCTTTGCTAAAATATAAAACAATTTATATCAATTTTTTTTTAATTAATACTACTTTAAAATTTATAAAATATAAAACGTTTTAATAAATAATTATTATTATTAAGCAAAAATTTTATAAAATTAAAACAGCTACTATATTTTATATTATTTAAAGTTATAAATTTAACTATTTAAGTTATATTTTATTATACTATTATAATAATAATACAATAAAAAAAATAAAAAAATTTATATACGATAAAATTAGATAATTATTTTATCGGTATATATAAGATATTATAAATATATTTTATATTTATATAAAAATTATTTTTTTGCTATTATTTTTCTATTTTTATCCAAATTTATATAATTTATCCGTTTTTATTTTATACTATATTTTTTTTTTAGGTTATATAAACTTTTAATTAAACTATTTATTACTAGTTTTTTTTATTTAATTATTTTAGAAATATAAAATCTAATTTTATGCTATAGTAATTTATTAATATTTAAAAATTTTTTTATTATATACGATATATATAATTATTAATATTTAATATTTTGCTATTTTTATATAGATTTAGAAATTATTTATATATATTTAAAAATAGCTATATATATTTATAAAGTTTAAAAACGCCTATATATATTAATTTTAATTTCTTAACGTATAATAAAATAAGCCTTTTTTATATTATTACGGTCGTAAAATAATACGATTTTTTTATTAAAGTTAAATAATTATAGCAAAAATCTGCAAAAAATAAAATAATTATTTTATTAATATATATTAAGTATTATAAATATATTCTATTTTTATATAAAAACTATTTTTTTACTATTATTTTTTTATTTTTATCGAAATAAATATAATTTATCTATTTTTATTTTATATTATAGCTTATTTTAAACTATATAAACCTATTTTTCTATTATTTATAAATATTATATTTTTTTTTACTATTTGCAAATATATATTTTTCGAAATTATAAAAAATAATAACTAAAACTAAAATATAATTAATTGTAAATATACCGATAGCTAAATTTATATTTATCGTTTTTGTTTTTTTTTACTTTTAGGCTTTTTATCTAATTTGCTTATTACTATTTTAATGGTTTTTTAACTTTTAAGTTTTTTATCGATTATATAATTTATTTAATATATAATTTGCTAATTTTATTAGAGCTAGAAATTTAGGAAAAATTTCGTCGAAATACGAAGCAATTTATATCAATTTTTTTCTAATCGATTCTATTTTAAAATCTATAAAATACAAAACGTTCCAGCAAATAGAAAATCTTAATTTAATATATTATTAATATTAAGCAAAATTTATATAAAATAAAGACAGCTATTTTATTTTATATTTTTCGAAATTATAGAATTAACTATTTAAAATATATTTAATTATATTATTATAATAATAATATAGTAAAAGAAATAAAAAAAAATTATAAAAATAGAAATTAGATAATTATTTTATTAATATAAATAATATACTATAAATATATTTTATTTTTATATAAAAACTATTTTTTTGCTATTATTTTTTTATTTTTATCGACATCGATATAATTTATCTATTTTAATTTTATACTATATTTTTATATAAACTTTTAATTTAACTATTTATTACTAATTTCCGCTTTTTAACTAACGTATAAAAGCTTATTTTAAAATAATAATTTTATATTTTTTAATTTTAATATTAATAGCAATAATCGTAATAATATAAAAAAAACTTATTTTATTATATATTAAAAAATTGAAATTAATATATATAAATATTTTTAAATATACCTAGCTACTCGTAAATCTATATAGAAGTAGCAAAAATAGCAAAATACTAAATATTAATAGCTATATATATTGTATATAATAAAATAATAATTAATATATATAAAAAAGAATAATAAAATATTAATATATATTATAAACTTTTATTCCTAAAATATCTATTTTTAGGTAATTTAATTAAAGTAATTAAATAAAAAAAATTAGCAATAAATAGTTATGTTAATTATTTAAAAATTATAAATATATTTAGTATAGTTTAATATCGATTTTAATAAAAATAGTTTTAAAAAAAAGCAGTAAATATTAATAAGCTTATATAATTTAAAATAAACTGCAATATAGAAAAAAAATAGATAAATTATATCTATTTCGATAAAAATAAAAAAATAATAGTAAAAAAATAGTTTTTATATAGAAATAAAATATATTTATAATATTTAATATATATTAATAAAATAATTATCTGATTTTTATTCGTATAAATTTCTTTATTTTTTTTTAGCTATACCGCTATTATAATAATATAATTAAATATATTTTAAATCGTTAAATTTATAATTTTAAAAAATATAAAATAACAAACAGTCGATATTTAAGCTTCTTTTATATCTATAAATAAATTTATATATTTCGAAAAAATAGTAGATTTATTTATCGAAATAATTAAACGTAGGTTTTTGCTACGATTTTTTTATATCGATAAAAAAGTCGCGTTATTTTATAACTATAATAATATAAAAAAGCTTTGTTTTATTATATATTAAAAAATTAAAATTAGTATTTATAAATATTTATAAATATATATAAATATTTTTAAATTTATATAAAAATAGTAAAAATAGCAAAATACTGAATATTAATAATTATGTATATTAAACGTAATAAAAAGACTTTAAATATTAAAAAACTATCGTAATATAAAACTAGTTTTTATATTTTTAAAATAGTTAAATAAAAAAAACTAGTAATAAATAGTTAAATTAAAAGTTTATATAACTTGGAATAAATTATAATATAAAAAAAAAGCAGATAAATTATATAAATTTCGATAAAAATAGAAAAATAATAGCAAAAAAATAGTTTTTATATAAAAACAAAATATATTTATAGTATACTATAAATAATAATAAAATAATTATCTAATTTTTATATATATAAATTTTTATATTTTTTTTATTATATTATTATTATAATAATATAATTAAATATACTTTAAATAATTAATTTTATAATTTTAAAAAATATAAAATAAAGTAGCTATTTTTATTTTATATAAATTTTGCTTAATATTAATAATATATTAAGTTAAAATTTTCTATTTATTAAAACGTTTTGTATTTTATAAATTTTAAAATAGTATCGATTAAAAAAAACTAATATAAATTATTTCGTACCCTAATAAAGCTTTTTCTAAACTTTTAGCTTTAACAAAATTAGCAAATTATATAATTAATAAAAAGCTTAAAAGTCTAAAAACGACGAAAATAGTAATATATAAACTAAATAAAAGGCTTAAATATTTTCTAATTTATAAATTATAATATAAAAAGAAAAATAAAACTTTAATACATTTTATAAACGCTTATTTTTAAAATATTTATTTTTAAATAATTTAATTAAAATAATTAAATAAAATAAATTAGCAATAAATAATTATATTAAAAATTTATATAACTCGAAATAAACTATAGTATATAAAAAAACTAATAAACTATATTAATTTTAATAAAAATAGAATATATTTATAATATATTATATATATTAATAAAATAATTATCTAATTTCTATATATATAAATTTTTTTATTTTTTTTATTATATTACTATTATAATAATATAATAAAATATAACTTAAATAGTTAAACCTATAATTTTAAAAAATATAAAATATAGTAGCTAAATATATTTTTCGAAATTATAGAAAATAATAATTAAATTTAAAAATATCGATAGTTAGTTTTATACTATAGCAATTTTCGAAATAGTTTAAAACTATATTTAAAAATTTATATTTAAATTTTTTTAAATATAAATTAGCGCTATTTAGAAATTTTTCGTATTATTATTATACTATTTATATACGTTTTTTTTAATAATATACCTATAAATATTAAATTTAATCTTTTAGTATATAATAAAATAAGCCTTTTTTATACTTTTATAGTCGTAAAGTAATGCGGTTTTTTTTGCAATAATTTTCGATAAAATCTGCGTTTTGCGCTTTTTATAGCTATAGCTTTTATTTTCTTATATTTTGCTAACTATTTAATATATTGTTTAAAAAATTTAAATTAGCTATATACTTAGTAGAAAAAATAAAACCTAAATAAATTTATAATTTATGGTTATTCTAATTTATATTTCGCGATTATTTTAAATAATTCCAAATATTATAGCAGATTAAAATTTATAGTTATTTAAACAGCTTCCGAGATTAATTTAGAAAAATTAGAAAGATAAAGAAAGGTAGTTTTTTAAGGTAGCTTTTTTTTAATTTAGGCTATTAGTTGAAGCGTTCTTTCTAACAAAAGACCTCGTTTAATAAACTAAAGCTATTTGGTGTTCCTTAGTTATTAATTAAGCAAAATTTTAATAATTTTAAAAATTTTAAATTAGTCGAAAAAAATATTATTAATTCGTTAATATTATATAATATAAAATTAAATAATTTATATAAATAAATTTTATTTCAAAAATCGGCAATACTAATTTTTATTAAAAATTATAATATTATTATTAAATCGAATTATATTTTAAATTATAATATAAAATTTAAATAAATTTATTTAATAATTTATAAAATTAATTAAATTTTTAAAATTAATAATAATAGTTATTAAATTATATTAATTTTAATTTAAATTAAAAAATTTTTTAATTAATATTATATATAAAATTATAATATATTTTATAATTAAATTTAAATATATTAATTATTTTTAAATATATAGCTTTAAATTATAGTTTTTACCTAAATTTATCGATCGATAATTAATATTGCCGAAACATAAAAAAAAACTAGGAAATTAAATAAAATTATCGTTATTATTATAATAGTAATAGTTGTTAAAAAATGTAGTATAAAGGAAGGTAGGGTAGTTAAGCGCGGAGCGCGTTACGCGTTTTGACGTGGTGGCCTGTGGGGCGGTGGCCCGTTGGACGGGGGGTTAGTTTATATTTTATTACTCGACTAAGCAATTATATCCCAATCGATCGCACTTTGATGACAAGAAAAGGGATTGATATTCCAAAGTAGTGACCAATATATCTATGTAGGAGATAGGATCCCGATGCATATCGATTTCGAAATTTACTAGTTGTTAAACCGCTGACTTCTAGTTGATCCTCATCACGAATGCCCTAACGAGAAGGTATCAAACTCTCAATAGAAAGCGATTGCACGGAGGTCGGGCATAGGCCTTTTAGTAATTCGAACTTTTACTCGGTCAATAGTACCCGCTGTCTGTAAATACGATACAATGATCTCCCGTCTTGTTCAGCAATTATGGATTAGGTATACTAGGATGACATCCTTGATGCTCGAAGAGCAGGTCTCATATACTATGATAGGCAAAATCGGGTTGGAGGTGTGCATGTCGAGAATGCTTCTATCCAATTGAACATCCGGCACGTGACTATGTTTCTCTATCACTAAAGCGAATCGTAGGGTGGATATATGTTTTGAAATCGACTTGTATGCTCCGAAAAACGTTGCTGTCAACTGAGCTTAGAACAGGAGTGGCTTTGCGAATCAGACTCGAAAAGAGTTTGTATCCGAGATGTCACAGTAATTCTGGCTCAGTGGTGCTGATATTTACGAAAAGCAGCCAAGCCAATTATGTTTATAGGTGCACAAAAGGCAGAGTTCTTTCCTTACTTAATCTTTTTTTCCAACTCTCGCCCTCCCCCTCTCTTTTCGCCGAACAGTTCCACATACATACAATGGCAAACCCACCCCACGGCGGCATCTGCCTGGTGATTTATCTCCTCTATCCCCCTTGATAGACCTATTCTAGGGCGGGGCCAGGTTGTCGTTCCTAGAAACGCCTCGGATCCAGGCTAAGTGCGGTACTATAGTGGGTATTCCCATCTTTTTACCGTGAAGTTTTAAATGTCCGAAGCACCATAAGTAACACCACCACCATTCAGCTCATCTTTTGTTTAGGGTATTATGTGTGTTCGCTGACAGGTTCAAGCAAACTTCCCTCCTGGGCGTAACCGTGGATGCTTTGGGTCTGATAGGTTGAGCGGACCAAGATATTGGACTGTAGCCGTGACCGGGACGTCACTCATACATTTAAGCCACTCCCCTTGACCGCTTTCCTCGAAAGCGAGTCGTTGGAGCTGCAGTGTCTCATCGCATCGCCATTCTAAATCTGCGTACGTCTTCTTCTTCCACCAGGTTTCAGGTTCTCGTTTTGAGATGTGAGACAGAATTGGCCCAAGGGCGAAAGACATAAGGATGATGAGCGACCCGGTGATGTAGGTGAGGCATAGAATGAGAAGACTGAACGAGATGTATGCAGTGGTAAGAATCTTCTATTCCTATACGTTAGTGTTCTTGGCCACGGAACGCAAAGGGGCTGATAAATGTCTCCGTACCTGATTTTGACAAAAGTCCCTTTGGCCTTGGTTTGTAGCGTTTGTTTGAAGCCGCAGTAGATTCAATTCTGTCGCACCATTTGCCACATCGATCATTGTAGCCTGAAGCAATGATGAGCTGACATTCCGCCAATTAAAAACGTCAATTTGCCATTGGTGATCGGAAGGGGGCCTTGCACGCCACTTGCCAAGCTCAAGTGAGATTGTAGCGAGCTAGAGCCAAGATTCTTGACAATCGAGTTCATATCGAGCGCGGAGCCTGAATAGATCTGTGCAAACCACAAAAACCGACAGGTCTCGATTTTAGATGAATAGGCTGCTATGAGATCACTAAGTGAATTGATTTCTGCTAAATCAGGCCCGTTTTCTATGCCGAATGGTTTTAATGCTCCTTGAAGTGCACCATTGAAACTGGCTAGAGGACCACACGTTTTATCGGTCGGTAAGTGTCCCCTGCAGAACTGAGTCTGCGCGGCACATCCAAGTGGTGTTGCCGCTTCGGCCGACTGGTAGCCCAACTGCTCGCTGGAAGTCGCTGACTTATTAGCCCCGATGACGGTAACAATCGGTATGTTCGATAGCACATTGGACCGATACTAGGGATCATCCACCGGTTGTATTGTCACGACACCATTTCCTAGAAGGAAGAATAAATATATATCGGCGTCCTGTCTTTGTAATGCGGGTTCGGGAAGAAAACTGCCTCCTCCGGATGAGCCGTTATAGGTCAACGAAAACGCGAGCCTGTGCATATTATATCAGCATCTTCGAACTCGGGTTACCTTGTTATACGGATCTACTCATTGCGTTACGACAGAGGAGCGGGGAATCAGCAGAGTACAGCACCAACTGTCCAATAAGGCACCAGGTTACACGGTGCATTGTAGTGCTTACCCTAGATCATAGCCAGATGTGTCTGGTGCATTGGTTCGTCGTATCGTTTGGGAGAATCGATCCCGAACGATGATGGTATACGGCCCTGCATCCGAGAGGGTTGAGGAGCCGTACTTATAGCTTGTATAATTTGACAACCCAAGAAGCTCGGTCGTCTCGCTTCGGCCCTCGGTGCTAAGGGGTCCGCAGTGTAAAACCTTTCGGAGCATGATGTCCTGATCGCGTAGAAAATTCACACCTAGATCATCGCACAGACTGATATAGCCCGTATCTAGAAATAAGTTAGATGCATTGCTCTGACAAATCTTGCCCCGAAATGGACACTTTGCATCCTTGTCGGACATAGTCTTCAATAGTTTTTGTACAAAGGTGGATTTCATGGATTGTTCATTCGATGTATAGATTTGTTGAGCGTAGTTGGCAGCACTGTTGGCCATGCCGGATTGCCAGGGAATAACGACGGTCAAGAGATCTTGAGAGCTAATTTTTGACTCGTCAACATAGCCGTAATCCGATCCTTTGATTAAGATTTCGTTCCCAATGGAAGTCGATATGCTAGACGAGAAACCACTCGCCAAGGAGAAAATCAGCATGCAGGCGCCCGCGAAAATTATATATGGAAGTGTTCGTCGAAGAAGTATATTTCTCCTGGACGATTGACGCCACGCCCATAAGATCTTAAGAAGCGAGGTGAGCCCATTTGCCGCATTTGCAGAGTTACACAAAACGGCTTGGCGTTGATGATACAGGGCATCGCGGCCGCTTGGAGAGGATAATGATCGATGAAGAACTGAGCACGCAAGGCGCCAGAATCGAGAACCCACAATAGTAATGAAGAATGCAGTGAATGAAATGAGGATGTTTCCGGTCCGCCTATCTAGTGTCAAGGTGGCGCCAAGAATACGACCGCGAGATTGGTTAGTCCACACCCTCCCAGATGCACACTATAGCCAGAAGAATCAACGGATAAGTAGTCAAGCATCTGTGTTTTTGAAGACGAACATTGACTTTTTGGCGAATTGCGAAAAAATAGTAGTGCATAGAATGATTGCAAAAAGGACATTTGGTCATATATGAAAGACGTAATTTAAGTTGGGTTCTACTTCCTAAAATGGGCGAAAACTTTGAACGAGGTGAATATTCTCTGCTCAAGCGGATATCCATAAATAGACTTATCCACCGTTACAAAAACCTGTTCATGGTTTCTAGGCCTTTTGTAAATTAATGATAAGAAGGTTGCATTTCCATGCATGGGGGATTGGCATGCCTTTCACCTAGTTGGGAAGCATCTCCGCTTGGGGTAGCTACCGCACAGATGCTGCATGAGTCAAAAACAATATCTCTTAATGGTTTACGGTAGCACGCAAGCGGTTGGGGGAATCAATAATGAAGCCATCTCGTACCCAGATTATTGACAACTGCCTTACTCAGATACCGAGAGAGTGTGGGTTATATGCCTTAAACAGCCTACAAATCATCATGATATTTAAAATAGGGGGTAGTGGTTACATAAGCACTTATTGCGTTGCATTTTCAGCATAGTTAGCCTAGCTTTCAGCAAGGGGCAGACCTAGAGTGATCAATAACCTAGCAGCCTTCAATTCAATTTCGCGTTGAGCTTTCCCACATATCAATTTCTATGCATAAGTGTTCAAGTCATAAGCATTCATTGATTTTTCAGTCCTTAGAGTCATTCAAGGGCTTGCGCGCTTCACCCTTGAGTGGTGCAGTTTGTGTTGAGCCCTCAGCTCGGACCCGATTTCAATATATGTGCCTGTCACTGATTCTTGTTCCTTCTTGTCGTTGTATAACTCAGTATCTTGATATGTCTCCATGCCGCCCCTAGTGAGACTAAAGCCCCCAGTCAGCGATGAATTCTGGAGAAGCCCGAGCCTGAGTTTCATATACAAGTAGGGAAAAAATCCTCAGGGAATAAGCTCTGACCGGCTTGAAGCACGTGGAAAATGCTTAAGAGCTTCTTCAGTCTTCATATGATTTGTTATATCTTTAAATCCCGGGACGAGATTTGAGTAACTGAGGACACTTCTATCTGAGCGATTTTGCTTCCCTGGGCCTGATGAGCCTGAATAACACGTCTACGTTCTAATTTGCTCTCACAGGATTGGAAACAGAAGTACATCTGAGAGCCGACGGAGCAGACCACGTTCGTCAGCTTTCACTACTTTCTTCGCTCAAAATAGATGAATCAATAGCGGTATATCTAACAAATGACAATTGGGGAGGCAATTCTTTCAAATTTAGTGTTGAAATTCATTTAGACACTAATTCGACAAACCCAGATCTTCTGTCTGATTGATCAGACTTGTACGCTCTCTCTAATACATAAAGACAGGCTTGCATCATACCACGTCAGAGGATCTGGTAGGCCCCGAGTACATCGGTACTCTTACAGCAGAGGTTACCACACTGTACCAAAAATACATAGCACTCACATGGATACTCCAATCTTCCGAAAGCTGGCCAATTCTTCGCAAGTCATCCAGGGAACCGCAGCTACATACTCCCCGAAACTCATTGTCAACTACATTTCTAAATTGATGTTACCAGTCATCCTTCCAGTCATGATGACACTAGAGATAGTAGCTTTGACTCAACACAAACTCCGAGGTCCCTTACCTTGCGATCCTTTCCCTGTAGGTAATGGGCTTACTTGCCGGTTGCAATCCGGTCAGGTGCGTTCTGGTCCCGAACAAGGCGAGAAAAAATCATTCATGGAGATCTCGGTCAAGCTTTTGGTCCACAGCCATTCAAGAGAATGTGGTGGCATTGGAATGGCGAGGACGAAGCTTCGGGGACTTTAGACGCTGTGGCGATGAAGTCTAAGTCGGTAGATTGCTCATGATTTGGTAGTGACATTGCACAGCCTGTTAGGTTAGGTTTAAATTGGAAATATAAGTCACACAAGAGGGAACCAAAAGCCTCAACAGTTTCAGGCGATAGAATAGCACAGGCAGAGCGCCTTGCAAATTCAGAGGATAATCTTAAATATACGGAATATAAGCTGGTAAAGAGTGATAGTGACTCTTTTCTCTGTGAGAAATTGTTATGGTCTCACGTGTGTGTTGAACAGTCTCTATCAAAAGTCGGTATTGTTCTCATTTGAGTTTTCCTCGTAATTTGCATGCCTTAGCGAAATCCTAAGCAACCTGCCGGAAAAGTTTTGAATATTCAATTTAGGAAAGATTCCATGCACCATCTAAACGTTTCAAAGCAGTTTTGCGTTTGTAATTATAGAAAAATAGTTCTATACTGTGAACAAGGCGGCATGAGCCTTCTATTGCATTATATGGTCAAGTCTCCCAAGCTAAGCTTCCATGAGGACGAGTCTCGTCTTTTGTGTTACAACTTGAAAGTCTGGGTTTGCCTAAAGATCCCAGCTTATGTCCTTTGCAAATCCCAAAATTAACATAGCATGCTATAGAGTTTGAAGGGGAATCATGAATTGTTCAAAACATTGTCAGTAATAATATGAGAGCGTGAGGTTGATGAAAATTTAATGACAATACTCTATGATGAAAAAACACACGATCAACAATCAGCCTAAATAACTTAAGAGCATTAATGAGAACTACACAAAGCTTTGAATCATTCCGAATGCTTGTTTTTCTATAGTAACTACACATTTTCCAAATTCAAATTTGAGGTTCTTGTATTTGTCTGGGCAGTGAAAATTCCTCAGTCCTCTTTATCTCCCGATTCACTATAGAGTATAGAGGAGTCGTAGTCGTCTTGACACAGGATTCAAGGCTGAGAGATCAAGATCACACAAAGATCTTGAGTATAATTACTCTCTATCCCCTAGAAGCTAATCACACTAAGCCACTCCCTTTCACAGGCTTACAATCGTGCCGTGAATGGTCATATCTCGCAACAAGTATGCGATTTTCGCAGAACCTCAACCATGGGGCCGCAGTCGCCAGCAGCCTAAAAACAATTTCACAATTGATAAGCAGATATTCGACTGGTAGCGGTCCGCAGCTTTTGACAAGGAGGTTTACGATCTAGGCAGATAGCTAATCGACTGGCAGCAGTCGAAAATCAGGTGAGACTTAGGATACACATATGCTTTTGGAATTTTCATTCGTTTTGATGCCTCTTTTCCTTCCCATCTCATCCCAACAGCGCATACATTCCGTCCTCATTCCGCTCAGACAATCCACAAATCGTCACTGCCTTTGCTTACAAACAGTAGCCGAAAAGGAGAAATCGTAAGTCACGATTCATATCTCCATCAACCTCCAATATATCCAATTTCAGCTGGGAATCTTTTCAATCAAACACCTGAATGGATACGCAATACAGTTGTGAATCATATGAGGGTAGACAGTATTGAAGACAATTGGGAGATTTAGGCCTTGAGCCTTAGATGCATTTTCAGATGGATTTCTGGTCTACTTGGTGTTTTATTTAAGCGCCGCGAACTTCACTGGAAGATACTGATCAAGAATTTCATGTAGCAACTCCCGAGGACTTAGTCCCCCTCGCGGAGGCGGCCGTCGCGGCTCTGCTTCGGTGGGCTGCCAGCCCGGAGGGTGGCACCTTGGGCTACCAGGCAGGGGAGGCTCTGCCCCAACCCCGACCATATACAGCTCTAGAAGATTTTGAACGTGCCGGCGGTGCTCTCCCGCCTGCCTTTCCTGTCACGTGCCCTTCTGTAGCTAACATGACTATGCCTGGACCGTCGTCTGCGCCCTCTCCCTCTGCATTTCCGCTTCCCGTTCGGCTAAGACAGACACCCCTTCCGGTCCAATCTTCGGCGCTTCTTGCTGCTTCCGGTCCTGTCTCCGTTGCCGGTGACCCCGAGCCAAATATTTGTACGTATATATCTCTACACGCTGTGCCCATGTTCTCTAACATGATGACTCAAATATACAGCCTCTCATGCTGCTGCCACCGTCAACAATACCAACACCAGCCACAGTAGCAACAACAACGAGAACGGAGAGGATGGCGAGATTTGCTCGCAGTGTGACCAGAAGTTCGTGCGTTTGGTGGAGCACTCTAAGTACACCCACATCGGCACGGTGTGCCAGTGGCCAGTGGGGTCGGGCGTATGCGGCGCCCAGATTGCAGAGGATGCCATGTGGCATCATCTGCAGGACGGGCATCAGGCGGTAACCCCGTCTGGTCGCAAGTGGCGCGTCAATTGGGCGGGCCAGACCCGAACCATGAAGTCGAAGGGTAGTGCCGAGCGCATAGTTCGCTACGCGTAAGGTGTTGCCTTTCGCACAGCATAAACCACCTCTGCGGCTGTTACGCCTTGCATTCCTGGTCACTCGTCGCACTATTACCGATTGTGTAGTGACATATGAAGACGAGATCGAGATGAGCCTGACGAACAGGAAGTGTGTGGAATGAAGTTTGGATGCGGGCGTGCTTGTGTGGACTAGAGAGAGGGGGGGTGAGAGACACATGAGGTATGAAGACGGCGATGGCAGTGATGGCAACTACAATGATGATGACAACGACAGAGTACTGAAATCCAAACCGGACTTTTTCAAGACTGCTGCCTCTTTGCTGCTGTTTGAGTTTAACGTGTCACCTGAAAATCATGGCGTGTTTCCGTTGAATGGAAGTGGCATGTGCTCTCATGTAGGTCTCACGTAAGTCGCCCGATACGCTGTCGTCTGTCGCCCGATGAACGTGACATGCACCTGCACATAGGATCAACAAGGCTATTTATTACGTCGGCGATAATCATCTGCATAATCAATGGCTATTGGGTGCATGGGCACGTGATTACAACTCATAGACCATTATTTCTTGCACATAGTACAATCTGAGGGCTCTGAGCACATGCGAGGCGATTGATTTAAGTAGTTGTTGGTGCATCCCCCTTTTAACACCCCATACTACTTGGTAATTCCTGGTGATGCCCACTATCGTTCCTCATGCTTCTTTCCCTCTATCTCTCCAAGTAGACAAACCTATTAGTCGGATGAATCAGTCAGCCAGCAGATCGATTCACGATAAAGAGTAAGAAGAGGAACTCAACCTTGGCTGCGCCTCCATATCATAACACAGCCAATACCCTTTCTCGATGCCTCTGCTCTTGCCACGTCACTCGCATCGTATGCATCTACTCCACCAATTGTTCGACTTCCTCAAATGTGTTATCCTATGGTTCAATGGTAATACCTAAGCAAAAAAGCAGAGGCGTCTGCAAGGCAACCGGTTAGTGAGGTGTAGGGCTGTGCAAGATTTCCGCAGGCGTATTCTATAAACAAGGCGCACACAAACCAATGCTAGCATCCTTTATTTTCACATAGTGCACGTTCTCTTTGTCTACATTTACTCGACACTGCGTAATCTTAGTAACATCAGAATTATCTTGAGAATATCACAGTCATTTAGAAGAGCACAATGGATCCTCTTACTGCACTAGGGCTGGCCTCTGCTATTTGTTAATTTATTCAGTTCATTTCAAGTTTAGTTAAAGGTACTTCGAGGGTATATCGATCCGGATAAGGAAATGTCGAGGCACTTGAAAGTATTTACTAGAGACTGATTCAATTTAGTGCAGCTTTGAAGAGAACGAACCCTTTCGACAAATCTGACAGTGCGGAATGTTGGAATGGTTTAAAACTAATTACCGAAGGCTGCCAAGCCGATATCGAGCTTCTGATATCCTTGATAGCGAGGCTGAAGTCGAAGTCCAGCTACCCACAATGGTGGACAAGTTTTCGGACGGCACTTAGAGAAGTAATGGCACACAACGAGATTCAGCAGCTCAGAGGCCGCATAGAGGAGCGCGAGAGGGTGATTATGCTACAATTGGTCGACATTACAAGGTAAAGTATAGTTCTTAGCGCTTTACAGACCAAATATTTAATCAGTGAAAATCGTAGGTCGAGTGTGAGCGCCGTAGATTCCCGGATTCAGGACCTTATTTCAGAGTCCCAAGTTTGCAATTTATATCTACGAGAAGCTGCAAACGAACTTAAACGAGAGATAGTCGCAATACGTGACGAGGTCCGGGGATTTTAGAGGACCTTAGGTTACCAAAATTTTCAAGATATAGATGTTGAACGATTATTATTAAGCTTTGCAGATTTTTCTATTAGGACTAAGTGACTAGCGAAGGAAGATAAAATCCTGCGATCCTTCGATTATAGTTAGAGACCGATGCGACAGATTAATGTAACCGATGCCTATAGGAGCATGCTGTCTTGGATATTGGAGCCCAGTCTGAATAGACGGCAAAACACTTTCGAAGGCGAGTGTCCACTGGCGGGGATTGGAGATGTTTTGAAGTGGCTAGAATTCGGATATGGTGTGTTTTGGATTTCGGGCAAAGCAGGCTTAGGCAAGTCAATTGCGATGAAGTTTATCGCAAACCACATGAAAACAAAAGTTGCGTTGTCCAAATGGTCTGCTCCTAAGCGTTTTATTCTTGGAAGTCATTATTTTTGGAGTGCTGGAACTCCAGAGCAGAAATTCCTGCAAGGTATGCTGAGGTCTCTTATATACGATTTCATATCCTAGATGCCTTAAATTATCTCGGTTATAAGTCCTAACCGGTGGGCTTTAGAAGATTCGGATTTTGATAGCAGAACATGGACTGTCTAAGAGCTCTATGACTGCTTAGAGCGCCTAGCATGCTAGTTAGACTTGAGGGTCAAGTTTTGTGCCTTTATTGATGGACTTGACGAGTATTATGGTGACTATTTTGAATTGAGTTAAGCTTTGGCTCAATTTTCGCAGTTTTCCAATATCAAAATCTGCCTTTCTAGCCGACTATGGAACGTGTTCGAGGAGACCTTTGGACAATTACTTTCATCCAAAATCTATGTTTACGAATGGACACAAACTGATATCCTGGAGTTCTCGAAAAGTCGACTGGCTGTGCACCTTCGCTGGCACGCGTCTATTACGCGGGAAGAAGGCGATTACCTCATTTCGAAGATTACAGCTCGTGTTGATGGTGTCTTTCTCTGGGTTTTCCTTGTCACGAAGCTTCTCCGAGACGGTTTGACAAACTATGACAATATCGACGATCTCAATAACATCCTGGATGAGATACCAAGCGACCTAGGCCAGTTCTTCATGCATATATTGAAATCGGTAAGTCCCGTCTATCACAGCAAGATGGCCAGTATTTTTAAGATTGCGGCTATGGGTTGTCAGCCATTGGAATATCTTATCTATCACTTCACTCAACGTGAGCATCACGATCCAAACTACTCTTTGAATGAGCCCATCGAAGCCTTTGATCAAGATACGCTTGCCACCATGCGAGCCACTGTGCATAGACAGCTGAATGGCAGGTGTATGGGGTTATCGGAACTTAGGGGAAACACAGTCCAGTTCATCCACCGGACCGTGCGTGATTGGCTACTGACGAGGGATGTTGATGACTACCTTTCAGCGAAACTAAGCAATGGATTCAACCCGAGTGCTTCAATTATCCGCGCATATTTAGCATTGATGAAGCGAAGTCGTTTTGAGGACTCGATAATAGGCCAGGGGTCAGGGCCCCCGTTCTTCGCATCTGGCACCAATAGCGTTGGCAAGAGTCTTGGAAAGTTATTTCAGCAGGTGGACAACGCGATATTCCATGATCCCGATGCAGAATGGCTGTTTCCTTTACTCGAAGAGACAAACTTTGTTGTTCAGGCTCTTTTTCTCAAAGGGCAAGCAGTCGTGATCGGTTCCTCTGTCACAGACGGTGTTGAGAGCTATTTCGGTTCCCTTGAATTTCGATGGCACTTGCTAGATTCTCGTGCCTGGAACTATCTTGACCAAAAGCTTCGCAGTGCGCCTGACTTTTTCAAGGACTTCGAAGTAAGCCCCTTAGCTATTCTATGCAGTCAGCCAACAGTTGCACTTCGCTATCTTCAGCCTGAAGCTGTTGAAGAGCTAATTGCATCCGCCAAATGGCCCATCGTACCCCTACTCTGGACTATGGTCGTGCAAGAATGCACGGGGAGAGACATTCTCAACCTGGCAGAGGAGTTAGAAGACTTTCAACTATCGGGTTTCAATCACAGCCTGGAATCAGGCCTTATACGCTGCCTAATGAGCCAGCATCATGGCATTAATTCTCCTGTGCACATATATCCAGGGTGCACCATCTTTGCATGGCTAGCGGTGCTGCTACTTGGCCTGAGCTCTCCAGAAGCCCCGAGTTCTGCGGCGCAAAATTGGGCAGAGATTATGGAAGATGCATTTGCCCGATCTGTGAATTTGTCCTGTCTAGCACATACATACGGTCCAGGCGTCTCCGTCTTGAAGCAGGTCTGCCTCTTGATACTGAGCCTCAATAACTTCAATAACCAAGAGGAGATCCCTCAGCATAGCAAGAAAGTCATTGTCATGTTCCTTAAGCTAGTGGTCGATTCCTCAATTGCGCCGGAATCCGGGGATGAGGTGCTGAAACTCTGTGAAGGTTTTGGTGTATCATCAATGCTTCCCAAACGCACCAAGAGAAAACAGACGAAACAGACTACCAGAACACGCAACTCAAAGAGAAGGCTCGCCCTTGAAGTTGCCTCTGTCGTCCATCTCGACAAGTGACTGTGCTCCTCGATGTGTCCCCCTAGAGATTTCGAATCACATCGCTTGGCGCAGGTCCGATTACAGAAGGTGTGAATCAATTCCATTAGAAGATACAAATGGTCCTCTTACTCATACACATATCGTCACCTACTAAGCCTTGTCCACAGTGTCGGTTATTTGAGATCAAAGCCAACGCGTCCTCGAGTTAGTCATTACCTCATGATACTGGAACACCATCGATCCAATCGATGCCCGAGTGTGACTTATGTTGTCTTATATGTCACTGTGAAGCTAATATCTGATCTTATGAAGTTCATTTTCTTTCTTGATCTTTTCAAGGCAGACGGACGCTACTTTGTATGGCAGTCTTGTTCACATGATTTGTTCGATGGTCTTCTGTGTTTATTACACGGTTGAAGATCACCAATCTTGTGATAAGTGGCCAATGCAGATGCAAAATAGAGTAATACTCATGATACGATAGGTAGCCAGCACACATGCTGGATCGTTTCTATTGGAGAAAACTTATGGCTTGTGGAAAGGATGACGATGCTGAATGAGCCTTTTCTAGGCTAGTGTCACTCATTGAAGCTTATCATGGTTGATTGTTAAAACCTAGAGGTCCTATTCTCCTCTTCAGGATAAGGTCTTGAGTTGTTCAAGAAGGCATTGAATAAACAAAACAAGAAACAGCCCACCACCCTGTGAAAATCAAGAGTTTACTCCTATAAGTCGTCATCCATTAAGTAAAGAACCGAAAGAATCACTAACAACAGATGTGGAAAGGTCTCATACAGTCAGAGTGTGATCCTCACAAGTATGCCCGTGTACTGATCATAATTAACGTTTCTTTTCTAATTGTTAAGGACAGGTCCTTTATGCTCTGACTTCTTGCTTCCAATGACACTATTGCTAGCCCATCATAGCCTGCTAGTGAAATGGGGTTTACAATTGGGGGTCACGTGATCACTAGTCATGTATAATAGTTTCAATTTGCATTGAGTTAGGTTAGAAATATGCATGCGTTTTCCCTTCTTCAATTTTGACCCCTTCGGGATCATTTAAGCCCTATTGAGTGTGGTCCTGTACGTGATCATCCAGTAGGCAATAGGTCTCGAGAACTGCAGCCTCGCTGCAGTTAGTTGTAGTTGAGTTGTGGTTCTCGAGCTCTATTTCACTAGGTATGAGGAACCTCTGAACGCGAAGCCGATATCGTAATGAAGTTTTCAATAAACAGTCTCTTGTCCAGGAGCGATTACGTTGGGCAATAAAGGTTATTGCCCGCCGCAAGCATGGTATTATACCACTTGAAGAACTAAAGTTAGCGAACGCTGGAAATAGCACTCTTGTACTAGTTTGAAAATCGGGCTTTTGGACTTTTTGGATGTACTTCGACAAGAATAAGAGGCAATGATGCCATGAATTACTCACGTCTTCGCCACCGGCCTGGAAGTAGACATTTGCGGGCACCAGTTGCTTCGAAGTGCCATTGTACTGTTTGGAAATTGCATCCTGAAATGCTCCCATCACAGTATTTGGCTGCGCGAAAGACGTGGTATATGGACCCCAGCCAGCAGTGTAATACTTTCCGATTGTAACATTGCCGAGTCCAGTATTCGTAAGGGCCTTGGTCATGGTGGTGTTTAGGTCACACAGGATCTCCTCGTTCACATATGCGACACAATCGTCCACGGGGACGAAAGTCACACAGGCAGCTACGCAGGTAAGATTCGCGGTCTCGCAGGTAACGCTGACATCGACCCAGGTAGTGGCGGGGTTATTAGCATCATCGGGTTGCCAAGGCTCACAGTACAAGGGGATAGGACCCTCGCCAGCAATGGCGCTGCCGCAGAATGCGAGTAGAGTGAAAAGAAAAGTGAGGGTAAGTCGGGTCATGTTTCTTTGTTAATGCGAGGATACTTAATGAATTCGAAGATCAGAAGTCGTTGTGGTAGGTGGACGTGGAAGAAGGAGGTGGGGATGGAGATGGACGTGCCGAAATGGACTCTGCGATCTATGAGCTACATATTTATATTAGCTTAAGACTATGAGGCTCCTCAACTACCATACTTGCCATCCTAAGTTTAATACCACGACAGGCGAGTGAATGTAAGGGACCGGTCAAAAAAGGAGCGATCTCTTTCCGGTGGATGGATCAAGGACCGGATCACCTGAATAGGTCTGTTTCATCTTTAATGAGACCCCAACATTTCTAGTAGAAGGATATATTATCTAAACTTGCATCAGTGAATCTCTTGTTTCAACTCTTACTTTTATCCTAATTCAATCGACAGGGTTCGGGTCCACTTGTCATGTCTGCAGTGATTCTGTGGGTGCTTTGGTAATGAGCGTTGAATATTTCTCATTCATCATTGACCATCCCTAATTAAAGTCCTATGATGGCAATAGAAATCATTTATGTGCATCATACAGCCAGTAATCAATGTGGTGAATTAGTTTCCTACTGGGGTTCGTGTTACTGAGTGCTTGATTACTGATTAAGTACCAAAATGCATAGGTAAAGACACTATTCGGCACTTTCACCTTGGGAAAATTGCTTTCTTCACAGCATTCAGCACACATATCCCAACTGACGGCCACTCGTACTTTTTTCTGACCCAAGACACTTGCTCTTTCGAATAAATCATTCCCTCACTGCACCTCTGTTTGTGAAATTCACTCGAGAAACACCAAAAAATCTCAAGCCTCAACAACATGTGTCAGCATTTCAGCAATATGGTCTACACTTGCGGGTATTCGACGCCCCAGACGGTGCCTTGCTACGCTTCTGGAACGCCGGCGATTTGTACCACTCGTTCCAAGCAGAAGAGTACCTTTCAGATAGTACAAGCTGCGAGAAAGGATGCAAGGGACGAGTTTGTGCTCTGAGACGAGCAACAAAATGAGATACAGAAAGAGTATCATAATATATCCAATGCCTTATTTGCTTGATGTATATTGAAATTCATTGAGAAATCATTGGAAAATTGACGTCGTTTATTACCGCCAATAAAGACTCGTATCGTGCAACCGTCATTTATATCATTTTCCCCTCCTACCTGCCAAGCCAACAGCTTTTATTTGGCTATTGGGCCATTTATTAGTTGCTAAATCATGTCGGGTCATTGGTATAATGTATATACAAACTCCACGCGTTCCCTACAACGAAGGCGGTGAAATTATCAGAAATCCTCTCTTGGATAATGGCGGCATGGGGCTCTTGTCAGGATCAGGCCCATTGTCAAGCGGCAAAATGCTTCCATGTACGACTGATTACCCCGTAAAGAGGCTTCCCTTATAGGCCAACCCATCCAAAAAAAAAAGGGAAGGGCAATACCGCTCTGAACCGTAGCCCATTTCGAGACAGGCCCCCGAACATAGTCCTGAAGACTTATCGAGTATGTATCCGCGGAACCGCGCAAGGCCAAGCAATGATCTTTCTTCATAATAAGTCAGACGCTGAATGATTTTTCGGGCACTGCTTCGCCCCCGAATGCACTTGGGATTCTCTGAGACACCCGCTGTCTGTCTGCTACAGAATCATCCTTTTTGATCGGAAGGGTTTGGATAGCCTTTGACTTTCGATTTGTTACTTAAGTCTATAATAACAAGTCTCGTTGCAACCAAGTCAGCGCGAGAATTTTCTCTTCATATGCCAATATAATCATGAATTAACTCGTTTCTGCTCACATTACAAGGCCATTATTGCCTGTTTGGTAGTCTTCAACGGATAGTGGTTGACAATGAATTCAAACACTCTGGGAGACATTTTGGCTGAGCCACGTCACCTTTGTTACAACTAATCCGCAAACATACATAAAGCAGCAACTCTACACAAAGAATCAGGTGTGTTAAGCCATTCTCACTAGGAAGCGACGAGTCTACCACGATAGTGCTGTTGGAAGACTTTGCGCTCTAATATCGATGGAAAGGGCAGCTGATCGCAAGGCGCGCGTCGCGGAGGAGCTTGCGGTTTTATATCCGAAATATGAGCAGTACTTTACATCCGCACACCAATACACATTCCTACGGAAAATAGGCAGTGGCGTAAATGCTCAAGGTCTCTTATTTCAAACGACCAGTGGAGAAAAACGCGTCGTCAAATTCGCTTATTCGGCGAAATTGAACAAGAGCGATGAGGCCGATCCCCAGATCCTGAACGAGCGCGATGTGCTCGCGCGTCTGGGACACTCTGAGCATATCGTTCAGTTGATAGGCGAAAACATTGACGAGTCGAAGATTCCAAGGCCGGCGCTAGTCGTGGAATATCTCAATAACGGGACTTTGAAGGAGTTCTGTCAGAAGATAGACGCAATCAAGAAGCCTGTGCCTAACCGTGTGCTTTGGCACTTTTTCCTTTGTCGTAAGACAATTCCTCGTGGGGTTGATACTTGAGTATCCAGTCACGAGAGCAGCTATAGGCATGGCATATCCCCCTTGGCAGGGTGGAGAGCGTGAGACGATCAAGACAGAGCAAAATCCTTCCTGCCTCATGCATGCTGATTTCCACGATGAAAATGTCTTGTTCGACGATCTAACAGTAGGGGATATCGAACACAAACTGGTCCTAGTCTTGAAGGTGCGTTTTCTTTCGAGAACCCGTGTCAACACTTTCCGACATCACCAGCTAATGTTACTTATCAGGTGATTGATTTTAGCAAAGCAGAGTTCTTAGCAGGACAAGCGTTGAGTTCATTCCTCAAGATCACTTTGTGTGTTTCTCATTCATACTAACAAAGGCCGTAGTGCCCGGGTAGAGGCACAGCATGTTTATGATATTGCCCGACTCGTAACAGCCGCAATACGCAAGAAATACGCAATAACACGTGATGAGAACCAAACTCTTGAGGTCCTAGATAGCGACGGCAATAATCCGACTCAAATGGTGGTCTTCACAGACCCAATACTATGGGATGATCCAAACACTCACCTACTTGCGGAGCTCAGGCACTTACTGCTGCGATGTCAAACACCGGAAGAGGACTGGGCTAAGCGACCGACACTTAAGCAAGTGTTGGACCAGTGCGAAAGGGCGGTGCGGACGTATCTCCCCTTGAATTACGCCGGTATCGTAGGCTACGACGTCCTCAATGAGACGGATGATAGGATTCGCGATCTCTTACAACAGACAATATTTGATGCGCCTCAAGATGATCCCCCACCTACAGGAACTACTTGATCTCAAACGTGAATACTTGGTTGTCGTAAGTTTTCGATAACAGGTCGACAGGAAAGTAGAATCGGTTAAGGAAGGGTGTGATCATCTGAGTAAGGGCGACGCTCTTCAGAATATGGAGATCGATAAGATGTAGTGATAGGCGGAGGGCCAGGAAGGAAACTCTTTGAGCAACTGAGGCATCTTTGGGTGCCTAGAAGCATTCGGATTGAATATTCGATACCACAGTGTATGTAGGCATATATAGAATTTGGTAAGTAAGTGTCAAAGTATCATTCAAAAGTCCAATAACAGATCAAGTTGCTCTATTGTTCTCCATTATCCCAAAGAAATGAAATGGTGTTGATGGGAGGAAAATGGACTAGAGGATGCTCCGTGCCCACTCAGCTTACCCGGTAGGAGTGCAATGATAAGGGCTTGGATCTGTCTGTCACATGATGTCTGCTCCACTAGTAGATCCCTAGAAAATTTCCTGCTCCACTGCCAGGGCCATTTCAATTTTCTTTCCTCAACTTTTTTTCCCTTACCAAAGCTGTGCTAGAAAAAGCTTTTCAGCAAGCTCCATCTGTCTGCCCTCGAGTAGGTATCCTTATGTAAGTTTTCATTCCTTTACGCTTCGCATTCTCTCTACCCCATCATGATTCAATTTTCCATTCTATTCGCAGTTTCCACGCAAGCCGTCGCCTAAGCAGCCCTTTCTAGACGTGCTATGAGCGCTATAATCCTTCCTTGGATGTATGAATATGGGACTTTGCATCTGTCTTGACAGCCTTACTCTGGGTGTTTCCTTTGCTGACACAGTCTTCAGTCATTGTAGGTTCTGACCACGTCGAAATCCCCTACTCTCACATGCGACATGATAAACAATCTCGTATGCTGATTAGAACACCTCTATGCCGCGACGCTTTCGAGCGAAACTACGTCTTTGCTAGGGTCGTCGGGTGATTCAGAGCTCTGCTTTATCCCCCCGAACCTCCGCATGTATTGCGACATCTCCGGAACTTCGAGTTGACTTTACCTGCCCTCATCAGTTATGCTTTTTCAGGCAATGGTCAGAGGGCTCTACGATCCCGATCACTTGATTTCCTATGCCTTCTTTTGTGAAAGCCTGTAGCGGGCATTGTGTTTCGAAAATGGTGGGACAATGCACTAACAGATTGTCCGACTTGTTTCGCTCACATGCGGGTGCAACATCCGGAAACCTTGGTGCATGTGGTTTCACTCATACGCTGCGCCGGCAACAGATTCTTACCCTTAGCTGACGAGGGCGCGGATTGGATAGCCTCTGCCTACAGGGGTTAATCGTAACTCTTGTAACCATGATGAAGTCACAAGGCTGCTTCCTGCTCGCCGTGCTAAATAGTTGTTCTTGTCATTCACCTCTGGTGAGCATTATTATTGCAAGCAGCTGAAAAGCGCCCCAGCGTATTGATCCGAACGACTGTTCCATTGAATTGGCTACACGCTACTCGACTGTACAGTAGTTCCCCTTGGACTTATACGTTACACAGCATTCCTGCACGAGACTACTTAATCAAGTCGACGTCGTTCCCAGTGCACACGGTGTAGAGAGTTCTGGCACAATCCTTTATCTTCGGACACAAGTCCGGTGCAACAAGTTTATACGCATCACATAGATGTGCGAAAGCGATGGCGCCGGATCGCGCATGATAGCCCCATCTTCTGATCCGAAATTCGTTCGAAGTGCTCTGTTGGGGCGGACAAGCAATGATATCATACCCCATCACCTCGAGTCCACTCAAGGTATTTCGTATTGCGTTGGCCGGATCAATTGAGACGAGTGCTCCTCCGAGCGTAAGGTATCCATCCCACAACTCTGGGCAGATGGCCCCTTCTCCCACTGGATAGGTTTTTCGGAGTTGGCGAAGCAGTTTCTGAATCCTCCCAACAAGTGCCGCGCTTACGACCCTGGTGGTTGTGAGATTCGTAAGAGCCAGATCCAGGTCCTTCAGTAGCCTGTTTCGAGTCATGATACACTTTTCCGGAGTCGACTTGCGATCCCGACACCATCGACAGTCACAGACAAACCCCCAATTACTCAATTTCTTCTGAGTCTCTTTATAACTCATTCTCGGAATGCAGGGTGCGTACATGAAGTGAACTTCTGCCCCGGCTGGCAGGTCTTGAGAAGCTCTAACAATCTGCATGTCTCCAATAAAGGATCTCTGACAGTTGCCAAGGCAGGCATGGTTGAAACGTGACGCCGTGAGCCAGATTCCACAAGTAGTATGGTTATCGTCTGCAGCGGGCTTGTCGCCAAATAGGTCTTTGCCATGACTGGTACGTGGCGCTCCAAAGCTATTATGGCTGATGATCTTGTCTACGAGGAATCTAAGTTCAATATTAGCGACGTGCTTGCCTTGATAGATTTGAGACGACTCACGTGTCTACCACTGGCTGTCCATCTACCTCAGTAACGGCGACCGCTTGATAGTCTCCATAGTGCAAAGCCTTGAAGGCTTCGGATGATTGAGGAGAAGTGTGCAACTTCTAGATGATCTACGTCAGGAGATGGGCTTGTCCACCCATGATCGCCCGCTCGTTATCCAGCTGCATCAAGAGGCTTATGTTCTTGCGCCCAGCAGGATCATCCTTGTCAGCATACGAGTACGCAAAGGCTTTCTCGCAGAGAAGAAGCTCGCCTGCTTTGACTGGCTTGGTAGTAAACAGGCCCTTGCCGCACCCGGGGCTCTCCAGGATAGCCACTGGTCCGATATACGTCGCGCAGTCGATGACAGGAGGGGTTTTCTTGGCTTGATTGTACATGGAACTGAAGTTGTAAGCACCAGTGAGTTGTTCTTTGACACGCTGCTCTGTCTTTTCAAGTTCAGCTCGAGCATCCGCATTATGTGGGAAAGACTTCGTGAATAAGGACCACTTCGCGAGACTTTCAGAGAAATGACCAAGTTCATAGAGAGCTCTAGCTTCGCGGAAGCTTCCCTTTTCGCCCAGTCCTCCGTTCTCCATCGCCGTCAAGGCATCAGCTAGCGCTTTCTCGGGGGAGCCCAGGCGGAGATTGGCCAAGGAGCGATTGAGGTAGGCTAGCTGTTTGTCCTCTTCAGTTTGGGCAGCGTCTATGGCCTGGGAATATCTAGTCGAATGTCAACAAATGTGAGTTGCGCAACCACAATTACCAGCACACAAATCCGCAACACGTACAGTCTCTCGGCTTTCGCCCACTGTTCCTTCTGCACAAATTCATTTCCTCGTCTCCGGATCGTCACAGAATCCTCAAGCTCGACAAAACGTGGCTGCCATTGAAGGGGAATACGCAAATCGGTCTCTTGCAGCCAAACAACATCGCTGACATGATCAACTCTGATGCTGTATGTGCCATCCGTACCAACCTTGAAGAAAGGCTCTTTAACGACAATGACCATACCTGGGTGGAGAATATCCTCCGGTTCAATCAATGGCGGCTTGGGCTGATGGTACAGCTGAAGTAGGACGGCAGTGCCTTCTTCGTCTTCGACGATGGCCATGATGGCGTTCATCATGTCCGGTGGGGTGAGAACTCGAAGGGTGACTTTCTTCCCGCGCTGGCTTTCGAGAAGTCTCATCTGCTTGATCGCCATGGGGGTGAGGTCATCCATGGACATCACGCAGGGAGGGTAGGCAAGTGGGATTTGGGTTGTGATGAGCTGAGCCATGTCGCCTCTATCGTCAGCCCTTGCCATTGACTTGGCCATGAGAGTTGCCATAAACCGGACTACCACCATGTCTTTGGGTGGGTGATCCGTTGGGATATAGCCGCGCTGTCGGTTTGCTTTCTCGGTGGCAGTTCTAATCTGCTCGAACATGCGTCTGATACGCAACTCCTCTGCTGCCTCCATTGTGTATGTGTATCAATCGCACCAAATAGGTCTCAGACAATTCGGCCAGAGTAACTGAAAAGACGCTCAAGATCCAACAGGAATGAAATTAGACAGAGGATCAATGGTGTCCTTGTATGAGTATTGAGAACTTTATGAAGGCCCGGGGATTTAAGCCAATAGGATCAGAAAGGCGGGTGTTGTTGCAAACGCGGCGGTCAACAAAGCATCCGCCAAACCTCCGTTTGACAATGTGCAGCTACCCGCGAGGCCTTGCCGATCGAGTCTCAGGATAGCTTTGAAGAGTCTCTAGACCAATTGCAACAACGAGCAGACTCATCTCAAATAGACCAGCAAATGAATACCCTCCTAATCCGACGGGCTAAGAACATTTCTAACATTCTGAAGAGACGCAAGACTAGTGTGAGATATGCAAGCAGGCGAAGGCTAAGATATTTGCACGCTTTGTTTCTATTCTTGGCTGAAAATACTGCTGGCGTTGGATGTCATTAGCCGCCTTGCACCTTATCACCGTTTGAAATGCTCATCAACCTACCCAACCAATCCCGGGCAGAGACACCTCACAACGCGACTATTGAGACCGCTATTGGCAAATGTCTTTGACTTACAAACTCAAGTCGGTGTTACACGATTTTAAAAGAGCCGGGATCAGTGTTGTAGCTTGTAGCTGCTGCGTTTGTCATTGCTAGGTAAGGTAGGAGGGATATTCCACCTGCTTGTGTGGTCAACAGCGGATTGATCCTTGACCCAGCTATTGATGTCGCCGCGCGTAAGGAGCCCTAGACTGTGCTACACTTTGGTTAAGGCTATTTGAGGTGGTAGAAGTATCAACCCGAGGATCGCTAGTGGTTGAGGTAGTCATGGCAGGCTTGGACGTTGAGGTCACCCAGCTTAATCCCGGCCAGATAGCCCCCGGTGTACCACCACTGCTACCGGGCCAGTAAGACTCAAAAACGTCGGTGTAGCACTCATAACAGGTATGTGTTCCCGAGAAGACCGTGTACTCGTAGCTATCACGCTGCGCGAACATCGTCCCCGTTGCGACGTTCCAGGGCACAGTAGTAGTCATGGGTTCCTGTCATTTATCCTAAGCCATTGGGTTCGACTATGTCTGATGACGATTTCCTTGCCACCTAGCTCCGTAACAGATGTTTCTGCGCGTCCGGGGAGAGGATAGATAAAGACGGTGTGTGTCTAACCGTTGTGTACTGTGGTGATCGTCTGCCTGGGGTCTGCCTATGCCAGTCATCAGAAAGCGATTGGATAGAGAGCTTGGTATACGATTTCGAGATGAGACACGTACATGAGGCAGCATTCAACCTCATATAAATTCACATCATAATAGCTAGTATAAGTGGACGTATTCCAACCTAGACACGAGTACCTGTACGCCTCAGTATATCCGACGGGATAAGTGGCATAACAGCTCACCGTGCTATCGATAGTAGTCTTAACAGCTTCACCGTAAAGTGTCGAAAGTCCGGCCGGAATGCTGCATAAGTTGTCGTCATTAGCGGCACATCCGCGAGGACCAAATTCAGTCAAGGTGCAAGTCAGCCAGTCTGGACATGAGATGCAGTGCGGTAGACCGAGGTAGCAACTTGTCCTGACCTCCCAGCTGTTAGTCGGGTTAAAACAGTTCGCCCCGACGTAAATCGTATGACCGGCGGTGCCGTGGTAATACTCAACACTGCCGCAGTCGTTAGTGTTAAGACAAAGGTCGTTTCTGGAGCCATTTTCAGGTATCAGAAAGCTTCTGAACAACAAGCCTTGCTAAGCCGATAGAACCCGATGCCCGGCTGCCACTGTAAGCGAGTGCCGACCGTGATTATACGTACTGAAGCTGCATTGCATACCCTGCCCGGGGGTTCTCTGCCGTTACTTGGCGTTGAGGCTATGTCCCTGTCTATTGGCATGCCAAGGCCAGAAGCCCACCCGAACCGTATGGTTTCGGATCACAACCGCCCTCTAATATCTTCAGCCGCATCTTGATATGGCTACCCCCCGACAATATCACACTATTTAAGTGGTATGACTGCATACAGGGGCCTGAGATTGTCAGAATACACGAGCGAAGGAACAGCCAAGATGCGGACTTTGGGCTTGGCGGTTGCCATACGCCGTGATGTTGAATTTGCAAATGTCGCAAATCCCTTGTCGTGCAACCTCGCTCCTGCAATTTATAAGCAGAAATCAGTTCAGGATGCTTGGCTCGCCTGATCTCTCTGATACCCTCGACAATAGCAGGTGTGCCTTCACTATCATAGGCAACTTTCGTAACCATGTGACTCACGGTGTGTAATCATTATGTGTATGATTTTCGGCGATTCGATGCCTCGCACCTTCAGACTATAGTTGATGTATGTCGTAACAATAGATTACCGTCATTTCACGCCACATTTACAATCCCTCTTCGCTCATGTGGAAAGGACTCGTACTGAATTCGTATCTACTTACATTGGCCTTACAACTATGATTTTTTCCCCAGTGATCAGAGGAATATCCGGTATCTTTGATAGGTAGGTGCCTACTGGCTTAACTGAAAAGCTCAGATATGAAATGCTCACGCCCTGGTGAAAGGGAAAACGGGGGATACAGAGATATTTCCCTTAATACCTCTTGAAAGTCCTTCTCCCCAGGCGCAACTCGTCACTTACTTCAAGTAAAGCTCCTTCAGAGCACCCATGCCTCTACGCCGCGCTCGGTGGCATTTCCACCATGTCTATGAGAAATTCTTGAAAGTGATCCTCAAGCTTGTTACCCCGAGCTATTTAGTAGAGCAGCATCGCCAATCATCAACGCAAGTGACATTGCGAAGAACACGTTGGGCCAAGGCCTGCCCTCAGATGGTAGTCTCACTTGAAACAGAGAACAACTCAAACGAGAAGCATGTTAGCATTTCTTGAGACTTTGCCAAGGTGAACAACGCCACCCCCAGTCGGGTATTCCCTGGGGGTTTTCCAACTGATACGAGACAGGTTTCAATTACAAAATTTAAATTAGAATCAAATGAGAACATCGGTGATCTTAGAGAACTAGAGTTGCATTGCTCACGTCTCTAGTAAGTATGAGATGTCTTAGGTACCTCTTGATCAATGCTGCTGGTCAATCATCTGCCAAGCGTGATTACTTCGAGAGTCGGGATCCGTGACATAGACTAGCAAGCGAGTTTAGTAAGTATGAAAACGGTTATGAAATCTTTCAATTGAAGAAAATATCATAATACAATAAAGGCAGTCCAAGAACTGTAGTCTCAGTGGATCTCTTATCTGATCTCCAAGGTTGAGAGTTATACAAGCACACAAAAATAATTGAGTAATAGCTTCAGGTAGTGTATCATTGCTTCATGATAAAGCTGATCACTTGCTATACGCAGTGTGTTATCAAAAGGAATACGTATAATCATGATTAGCAACAAACTCCTTTCGATCATACCGCACTTGCTAATTGTTTTAATCGCCATCCCCTGCAACGCATCTACTGAATACGAACGAGATATTTCAGACTGTAGAATGTACCTAGGAAATAGTAGACATGTAGTGGCCTCTCCCGTATACCTATTATCGAAGTAACAAAGTTAATTTTGCTCGGCTCGGAGGCGGAACTCTAATGTGTCAGGCTGATAAGCCTCAGCTGCCCGAGTCGGGCACATTGATGGCAGCAGAGGGGTAATTCTTCAATATATGTCCTTATGGTCAATAAGTGGAAAGACGATCTCTTCAAGTAGGCTTTGCTCGGACTTTGAAAGTTTCTATCCCAAGCCGCCAAGGACGACGTAGTATACAATGTTACGTATGTAAGGCGTTAGTTCAAATATAAAGAAAGATAACATTATACCCCTGGGCTGGCTTTATTCTTTATTTTCGCTCCCGAGATCAGAGTGCCCATATTCTTCCAAGCTTGCTGTCGAATCATAACAGGAGGCTGGTTGGTTCAGCACCATCGCATATTAGACCATGCTTCCGGAGGGAGATGATCAACCGCTTCTTAATCCTCTCCGGTACAATTACATATTGGCCGATCGTTCCATCGTTACTGAAGCTCACCGCAATGCTACTGGCTCCGTCATGATAGGCTTGACATACAAGGTCTCCTGCTTTTCGGTAGACCCGAGAGTATACTCCGAAACCTCTCTTGGCTGCCGGGTCCGATCAAATGACTGATACAACCATCAAGTTGCTTCACGTGGAGGTCTTTGGGGATCCTCGGGTCGTCGCGCGAGATACTCGCGTAGCACATTATGGTGTTCTCGTCACCAGTGGCGTGATGTCGAATGGTCGCTCCCGCCTTCGCTATCGGGCCTCGACGGAATGAGCATGGTGATGTTGGATATTCGACACCGGGCCTCGACGGAATGAGCATGGTGATGTTGGATATTCGACACGTGAGATTCTCTCATGACAAGGGTGCTGTTGATCCTGTCTTCTTTGTACACACCTATACACTTGAGACTCGACATCTTGCATGTTGGGGAGTAAATGGCCCAAAAAGCTGCAGATCTCTTATGCTGTTGGTCGTGATCCTCGCAGGTGGTGTGTTAGCTCATTCATCGGTGAGAAGGAAAAAACATTAGTGACCAAGGGATTCGAATTCGTTGAGCGGCTCGGTGGAGACTTCATTCAGCTGCAGAGCAAGGGATAACGATGGTCGGGTACAGCTCCTTATGGACCGATGCGGAGAGGAACAGTGGGATCATTGCGTCCGATACTCAGCTTGCTTAACCTAACTTTTGACGCCTGATTCGATGTTACTGGATGACTTACCGCCCATTCCAAGATTGCCGTGTAGCACAACACTGCCCTGCATCTGCATCGAACACGCCAGTCATTCAAGATGCATATAACAACTCTATTTGTTATTTATTGTTGGCCGATGGGCACCAATGGGAAAGGTAGAGCCGTGAGATCTGTAGGGAGATCCGTTTCCACGCCGCATCCGTTCTTTTCGAGATAGGAGAGCTTGTAGAAAGATCGGCAGATATAATAAGGACATGCGGATGGCTCTAGATGGACTGAGAGTACTCTAGGTAGGAAGCAAGGATGGCCGCACAGAAGCAGCTAAATAAATAACAACTTGAAGAAATGGCGCTAGGTTGACCCCGCGCGTGGATTTTCTGTCTTGTTATGTTCACTAAACACATAACTTCTTTGGGCTAAATCTCGAAAAGCGGCCCAACACTTCTGGCTGACAGGTTATTGCTATCTAGGTAGATAGTGACTTATTAACACGTTGATATCGTAACAGTACTTGCCAGATACTTCTCTCCGGTAAAAAGCGTTGTAGCGGATATCTCAATTAGTACCTGTCCACCGCCCCTCTACATTATTTGCAGCGGAACTAACTGCCGACTCCACTCCTTACAGCCCAACATATACTAGAAGATTGATGGCAAGAGACTCAATCATTCAATAAATTCGAAACAGGAGTACAATCCCGAAGATCTCCTACTCATAATTAGATATAGACAGAGCTGAAAGCCCCAGTCCTCACCGGATGCAGAGCGGGTGCAATCTATACCTAGCTCCCATGTCAAAGAAATTCGAGAAATCTCATGACATCGTGCTACAAAGCCACCCAGCAGCCAGAAGTACTCTCGCTACAACTAAATGGAACTGATGAAAGATTTAAAAAGAATAGGCCGGCTCTCAAGCTTCAAATTTGTCTAAAAAGCAGTAAGAGCCTTCACGACAGATCATTTTGGTTATCCAGGCATCAGAGTTTTACCATCCTATCTTGTTATTTCCTCATGAAAGGGTTGGTCATGTACTCACACGCTTACTCGTCTGTATTGATTAGACGCTTCAATACTTCTATTACCACTTGAGACCTGCGTCAAATTTCTGTCAACAGAGGCCACCTATAAAACAGCCTAGCTGCCTAAGAGAACAAGCATCTCAACAAGTAAAATTTACAAGTATGTCGTAAAATCAACGAGGATAGTCAATTTTTATCACAGTAGGTCTGCCCGGCTGATTATTCTATCGGTATGGATTAGGTAGATATCCTACATTAATCGACTCTTCCCTCCTAATGGCGGGAAGGCCCATGTGTCATGGAATTCGACGATACATTACACAATGGAGCGCGTGAAACAGCCATCGATGTTCGAGTAGTACAAGGTGAAAAAAAAAAAATCCATCTCAAAAACCCGCCAGGAAGGGTACGTGTATGAAGCTTTCCGCTCAAAGCCAATGACGATTTAAGTTCCAGAGCGGTAGGTACCGTGGAAGCAAGGCCAGAGAAAAACTCAAAAGGAACGAGCCGTCACGGAATACCCGTTAGACAACGCCAAACCCCCGCCTCCTCTACGAGTGAGCTCGTCGTTTCAGTTTCACAATCTGAACTTATTTAACGTGGAGAGCAGTAGGGCGTGAGAACTACGTTTTCTAATACATTATATTCCCTTCCGCGAGTATAGTATTCTCTATCGTCATCTAAGCGAGTCATTGACCGAGTGGAAAGAGGGCGCTAAGGCAATGATCATCTTTTCATGTACAGAGCAATGATCCCTTAAAATTACAGGGCTTGAAGGACTATTTTACACCATCTTCGCACTCACATTATAGATGTAGATAGCTAATCTAACCCCCTGAAGCCTTGACCCAAAGTAAGGAGAAACAAACCGCGTGTCCCAGCGAAAATAGAGCATTATTACTCTTCTAGTAAATGAACAGGTTGATCGGCAAAGAAAAATTAGATGAATAAATAAGCCTTCAGGCGTATACAAAGAGGAAGAAGGTTGAAGAGAGAGAGGGGCAGCCGAGAGATTTTTGGCGCCGTTGTCAAAGAGAGAACAACTATAGGAACGTCCTTCTTTCTACGCACGCCCCCTCCACCTCCGCATCAGGCATCGACGTGGAAACTGCTAGCTCCAAACCTTCACGCCTCTATCTGTCCGTCTCCTTCTGTACAAGTCACTGTTCCATTTCTATGGGGTCTCACACTGGATTTTCCTAGGGGCGTCGCGGTACGGTACGGTACGTGGCTTCATCCGTTATGGCTCCCTATCTATCCCGCTCTATTCTCCTGTAACACAAATCTCCCTTCTAGACTCTGGCCGTTGTGTGGGTGATCTCGAGCCAGCTTGAGGGTCATTTGGTGTCGTATTCGTCATCTTCATTCCCGAAGAACGGCCATCTGGGACGGGAACACAGATCACATACCGCCGTGACGCCGATATGGCAGGTAGATGCGATGGGAACTAGGGAAACGCCCACACCATCGAACACCAAGAACCATCAGGCTCTAGATGGTCCAAGGCTTGCATAGTCCAAGACATGAACATACTAGATCTTCTTCCGTTGGAATGGAAGCAAGAACTTTGGTTATTTTTGCCTGCCCCCTTTGGATATCATTTTCCGTGAAACCAAACTCCTCTGGCATCGAGAGATGAATTTCGCCATCCTCCACTGTCATTCAATAACTAAAATCCAATCTACCACGTGCCCTCCCGTTGCGTGCGCTCGGAGGGTTTAACAAACTACCCTTTTCCTTCGGACAAAGTCGCATAAGAGCCTGAGTAAACTAGTAAACTTTGGCGGTCTTGGCCTACTTGAAAACCACATGAACATTTACTACAACTGCTAAGTAAACCTAGTGGATGCTTCTAGCGGACACAAGGCCGCTGAAGATCGTTGCAGAGTGTCCTGTTGTTACTGCTGAAACACCTGCCTAAAACCCGACTAGCAGCACAGGGACACCGACCAAATGGTTCATGGAAGCCAGCCCCTTTCTTTAGACGGTCTAACAGCTGAGCTATTGAAATTTTGAAAGGCTTTTTATGGTACAAGTCATTTTCGTGCGACAGCCGTGATGCCGGTCAAATATTGAGTGGGAAGGTGATATGATAGGTGTCTCTCTTATTAGCATTGAAATCAGACAATGAACTGGTTCATCAGCGTCAGGACTTAGCTAGAGATCCCACATCACGGTTCCAGGCATTGATTAGCACAAAGTAGTCGATCTTTCAGAGTATACAAGATCATTAGCGCGTGGCCTATTCATGCCACCAACGTTACTGCTCTCGTCAGATTCAATACATTCATTGCGGCGCCTTTTCGGTAAGGCTATAGATCGCGCCACTCCCGCACGTTACTTTGGTTAAGTCGTGGATTCATCCTTTTTGTGTTGGCTCGTATTACCTTCAATAATACGTCGGGGCTTGGTGAGCACGCGGCCCTCTTGCTTATTTGAAAGATTCCGCTTTCGCAGCCATGGGCCCAACGAGGTTTTCATTTTCCAACGTAAGCTTAATAATGAAAACCAAGGAAGGAGACTAGGGGAAGCGAAGACCTCGAGACGAGAAAGACACTTGAACACGATGTACAGCACTCAAGGCATTGGTCTTTTAGGCTACGATGTACTGTCTCTGCCATTGGGAGTTCTCGTATCAGCACTGCTCGAGGTTATTTTGGACCTGATTCGTTAGGGGTTTTAATGGGGAAATAGGTGCGAAAATGAGCGAGTGGTGTCAGAGCTAAGAAATGTATAAGCACCCCCTCGTCTTCGCCGCAAAACCTAATAATTCCTGCCCGACCCTTCCTTGCCCTGTGACTGAGTAGCGACACTGCCTTTTCGTATATACACAGGTCCCGAATTTGTGTGGTCCTCATACTCCATATCATTGACAGTTTGGTAAATTATTGAAGCCAGTAACTTTTGACTGACATTTAAGATGTATGATAATCTTCGGGCATCATTATGGGTTACCTCAGGTAGTGGACAACAGTATGCTCCTCAGTTTGTTGTGATCCCTAGTGCGGGCCAGTGTTAGCAACACCAACATTCCTTACTGGCTAGCGAAACTCGCAGGTGAGTGAATTCTGCTTAATAAGTGCTGACGTTACAATGTTAGGCTCACACACGGGCATTCACACATGGTCACTTCCCTCCCATGCGCATCTCGTAGGCGCCTACGTGACACATCGAGACGCTACCGCTAAGGCCTGAAGACTGATTTCTCGACATTGTTTCCTCTTGTTCACATAATGATGGCATGTGATGTTTGCTCAGTCTATATCGCCATCTCTGGACAGGTTTTCGTGGTAGGACATAGCCATTTAGGCTCCCATGATAGCTGCTTGTTATTTAGGGTATGTCTTAAATACACTCATGGATAGAATGCCACATTACTCTTCGGTAAGGCCGTTCCGCTTCCAAGGAATAGTAGAACACGCGGAAAACCACGACTTCTATCGTGGCACATGAACAAATAAGACTAAGGAATAGCATACCTACCTCTAATTTGTAGTTCATGCAAGTAATTCAGGTCCCGTAGCTTCTAGATAGCTAAGGGGCGGTTGATGAACCGGCGTTTAAATGGGCTCCGTCCGTAGGGGCCTAACTCAGTCCCCTCGTAACGGCACGCTCCTTACGGAGTACAATCCTAACCTACCTGCTGGGATCAACGCTGTCGCTCTAATCACGAGCATTGTGTTAGCGCTCCGTTCCGGTTTTCCACCGGTCCACAGATCGCGCAAGGGATAATGAACTTTGGAGTCCGTTAAATGAACACATGGTTTCTCAGTGGTCGATGGGTGTGCATCACCGGTCTGAATAACGCGTATCCGCTATTTTGATCTACAAATCCGGTGAAAAGGGGTTCTGTCTCTTGGTTGCTTATACGCATTAAGAAATGTACAAACTTTGGACAAATTGTAGATCCAGAGAAATCGTGGTGTATGAAATTTTATTTGGATATTCTCGATGCACAGGCCAGTGAGTAGCTGCTCTGCAAACCCGACCTCCACCTTCGCCTTGTGTGCTGGTATGAAAGCTGCCACGATTTGCATCAGATATGATTTAGCTGTCCTGAATCGACATCTTCGCGAGAACAACGCCATTATGAGCCATGAAGCAACAATTGTGAATTAAATAAACGAGTAATGAAAAAGCATGGCAAACAAACGATGGGGGTACTTTGCCGTGAGGCGAGCCAATCTTTTTCCTTCCGATCTCCGAGCTTCCTCAACCAGGAGAAAACTAAAAGGAAACGAACATCTTTTATCGCCATAGAAAGAACCAGACGCTCCGGCCGAAATTCGCCACCAGTGATGTGTCTTTTCCGAAGTTAACCACAGAGACACTTTTTATGTCAAGTCCTGTAAGATCGCTTTCCCCCCGGTTCCTATAATCAACGCTATAGAACCTTCCTGTTCATGGCCTTGCTTCCTGATTGTTCTAAAAACCGTCGGGAAAGCCGTATTTGTGTCGTACTGCTGTTTAAGCCTTGAAGATTTCCCCTCGAGCAGCGAGGGAAATACTGATTTTCACTTCATTCCAATAACACCTAATCGCAGACTGTGATAACCACCATGCGTCTTGTATAACTATGCCCGGCGATTTAACCGGCCCAGCATTCCTCGGTCAATGTCATTTCCAGATGAGCTAGAACTCATGATGTTCTCCAAATTCATGACCGAAGTTCCTGGAGCGGGGTTGGCCGAAGTACCAGATGGGCTGCCTCGAGGAGGAGTTCTGTTCTCGAATGAAACGGGCTGAGGCTGACCTGATTGGAAAGGTTGCAGGTGGCTTGGGCTGCTACTCGACGGGGATCGGCGTGGGAAGCTGTTGTCGTCGGGGAATGTATTGGGAGGCGGGAGACGAACGCCATGGTCTTCGTCGGACATTCTCTGGCGTCTTCTGTTGGGATCTTGTGGTTCCCAGTGTGAACTACTCGAACCCGTAGGTGATGGATGCGGCTGGTCGAACTGTGGTCCTGTACCCTGATAACCCGGTTGACCTTGAGAAAACCCTGGGGTTATGGGCTGCCCATAGGCCCCAAATAATTGCACACCAGGTGGGACACCATTCGGCAGTGCAGAAACCGGAACAAAAGCCGTGGAGGACGTGGATGAAACAGGCTGGAAAACGCATTCCTGGTTCATTTTTATGCAATTGGTACACTTTCCTCCTGGAGAGTTGGCATATCCACTGCAGCGAATCTATACAAACTTGTTAATCAAAGAACTGTTTGTTTGAAATCCACAGAACAGGCTCCTGGGCTTACCTTTCTCCTCCTGCAATACTTGCAAGCGATTGATGTTCGTTGTCGCGGGGCGGTCTGCGTCGTCATGCCAATGCCGCCCGCTGGACCACCACGCGCGTATTCGGGAGGATACGAAACAGGAAGTCCTCTGTCTTGGCGGTAACCATAATCGTACATATTTCCACCTTGAAAAGACCCAGGTGGTTGTGCCGCGTAGTATTGCTGAGATCGCGGATCCGCAGGATAGCTATTTCTCGCGTCCTGTGTGTGAACCGGCGGAAGAGGATAGGGTTGGTGAGAGGTTGGCGGTGGGTATGCGCTACCAGCTCCAGGAGAATAAGCCGGCCCGGGAGGACCAGAGGCACTTCCTGGGGGAGGCGGATAGCCATTGGTTGAGGATGGCGACGGACCATATCCCGACCCTCTCGGATCCCACGATCTTCCACCTGGCGGACCGTACATGTCGGGACGATCTGTGATCGACGGTAGAGTCACTGCACCCGATGCCATTTGTGATGAAGGGTACGGGACAGCCCTTGGATGGTCTTCCTCCTCACCCGGGATCGGGGGATACTGAGAATGGGCGTGCGGGTCGAGTCTTGATGGAGGTCCTCCGCCTGTGTGGTCTCCTGCCATACTACGCCGAGCGAACGTATGGGAGGCACCAGCGTAAAGCCGTGAGACGACGACAACGATCACTCGCGAAGCTGCTTTAAACCGGCTCTATCGAAATGGTTATGAGGGAGAAGTTTGCAACCTCAGATTCCAGGTAGCAAACACGGCTCCTTACGATGACGTCCAGCTACAAGAATGAAACCATGCCCAGCTTCGAGAACACAATATATCAGGACGGACAAGCGAACATGGAGGCTTTCCTGTCGGGCAATGAGATGTCGCCTCTTTCTCTGCTCTGCTTTTTTTCTTTTTCTTTTTAGGTCATGTGGCAGGCAAACAAACGGTGTGTCGAAACCTGACAATGTTAATGTGGTAGTGGTGGCGCGTGCGTGTGTATGAGCAATCAATAAGTACTTTTTTTTATCGATGGCACGCTATATGAGACCGGGTTGCGCGCGAGTGCACCAGCAATGCTACGTGAAGGGAGAGAGGAAGAGAAAGAGTACAACGTCAGAGTCGGGCGCGTGGAGGGGTATTATTATTAGAATAAATTGGCGGAAGAAAGAATTACCCAGGTGAGTAAGTAACAAGTAATTCCAGAGGGAAGAGGAGGGAGGGAGACGATGGAGGGGTGGGAAGAGAGAGAAAAGGAAGGGTGGAGGTGGAAAGATGGAAGTGGATGCAAAGTCTAGAATAACAATAATAAATTAAAGCAGAGAGGTAGGTAATAATGTTTGACTCTCGAGTCGAGTTTGGTGGCAGACGTAGTGGGTGGGGAGCAGCGTCGGTAAGCCCCGCTGCTGGATGGAGGAGGGATTACAGCGGACGGACAGCCCCTGCGAACGGTGCAAGGTCAAGGCAAGTGTGCAGCGGTGCAGCAGGTGGTCCCATCCCTTTCCCCCTAGTCAGCGAGAACAGATTACCTGCCTGGCTGCTGCTACTGCTGCTGCTACTGCCCTGCCTGGGACCATGAGAAGGTTTACAGCTTGAGGTCAGTACTTAAGTATCGTAATCAGCAATGCACAATTGTACCCAAACAGCAGTACGGCGGCAAGTACAGGTTACGAGACCCAGGGAGCAGGGTGCAGGAACAGCCGCCAGGGGGCACATGTAGGTAATGCTAGGTCGGACTGGGGTCGGTTCGGCAGGGTACCTACTTGACTAATAGGTAGGTACAGTACTTGCCGAATGGCACCTTACCTTAGACACCTGGAGGTACCAAGCCGTAGCTCTTGCTGGCATAGCTCTAGGCAATGACTCCAGCTGTACCCAACCCCCTTGCCACAAAGTACCTCCTAGTGATTATGAGCCTGCTGAGGGGAGGGTGAGCTCCACTGAAGGGGGAGGGGTGAATCCAATGCTGTGGATGACGGCAAAGGGCGGAGCCCCTGTAGGTACCTGCTCTACCGTACCGTACCGTACCATGTCTTCCATCCTTGCATCAATTGCATTGCTGCCAGGCTTTCGCAACAATTGAGCCACCTGGCTGCCCGAGACATATCTGACTCCGAAAACTTGAAAGCAAAAGTTACTACGGTGCTTCCTTCTCGCAACGACAACAACAACAACAATAAACTCCCCCAAGGTCAACCCGAGTCGCGGGCATGTCTCTTGGGATCACGGCGAGCATTTGGGAGATGGTTTTTTCCTAATCAGGCGAGGTGCAATGGATGGACCCCGAGCCATTCTCCAATGTCAATTTTAGATCCAGACGTAAGGAAACTACCTCCTTCGTACAGCGAGACAATCAAAAGTAATTAATGCCCAAAGTATTGTAATTAGCAGCGGCCAAGCCACTTTAGGTTTCGTGTCATCAGGACGCATTAGAATGCTACATAATGAAGCGTAGGAATGCTGATTGTATGTGTTGTCGCAATGGGGTAGGATAATACATCCTTAAATAATGATCAGGATCTCATCCATGTGGGAGTCTGATCCTGGACTGTTCTGCCTTCTGGAAAAGGGCACACACATATTGGACTCGCGTTTCTTTTCATGCTGGCCACACGCCTCAATATCACCCTGTGATGTAAGCAGAGAAATCAGTATTGGGGCTTTGTGTCATCTCCGCAGTTCACCACCGACTCAACACCTTTTCGCTCTGAAGAAAGTCGGAAAGGGAGACTGCCGATATTGGGCTTGGACCGACTGAGCTGTGAGGCCGGCGCATAGCAGCGTAGGAGTTGTTGCACCTGCGCGCACATACGACATCTTTGGATATTTGAGGGTGTTGGGGTTGTTATGCTACTAGAAGAAATATGACCACACGCTACCCGGGAATGGACAGCTTTGGAAAGAAATAGAGGGAAGGATATAGATACAGAGGTAATAAATGAGACCCTGCCCAAATTCTTGCAGGCAAGGCTGAGCAATGAGAAATATGTTAAGAACATCCTCCACGATCCAGCCAGTTGGACATGTTTGCTTGCTGACCAACCTAATACCTTCAGCACGTGATAGTAAAGTCGCACCGCCGTCCTTGTACTGCGCGGACCGAAGCCCTTCACCCGGTGAAATGACGGTTGCTCCATTCCATTAAAAATCTCGAGTCCGAGTGTAGGTAAAAATTGCCTTTCGCGTAATAACAAGAGGTACAATCGGCTTAGCAGGTCGTGATAGGCTTGCATAATCCAACCGGTCAAGAACAAACAAACATGTACGTAAGAACCAAACACTTATAGTGAAAGTCCGAAGTCGCAAGAGACCACTGCGGCAAATTAGCTGACTGCCGAGCTTGCCACGACAGGTACACAAACAAGGCCATTGATCGTATTAGCATCATCACAGCCGGTATTGTCGCCGTCTCTCGGTTTGCCGATAGGTCTGGAGAACGTTCACCTCAGCTTTTGCTGGCTACAAACCAGTAGTAGCGTTTCGAGGATGGGCTAGCACTCTCGGGCAGTGATTCGCACCGGCCCAGGCGGGACCGATTGATGGCGGATTTGCTAGGTTTGATTACTGTGTGGTATGGGATGATCCGGCTGAAATGGCTTCGCGCTAGATGGCCAACTGGGACGCGCTAAAAGACCGTTAATCGAGTAATTGGGCGATCGGGTCAGAGGTTTCACTTGACAAAAGTTGAGCCCTCGTCAGATTCTTACGATGCTAAATCGCAAGTCTCGATACGTGACAAAGGCCGGTGACCTAGACAAGATACTTCTCTGCTTCTTTCTTTCGTTCTCTTTCTCTATGTTGTCCATGCTTCTCCAAGTTTGGTCATCCGTGTGTCTACTTAAGCGCGGTGGCCACATCTTGTGAAAGGGAATCTCCCCGAGGCAATGGCCATTGGCTCATGGTCAGATCGATTCGTTGGTCCACTGAGCAGATTGTTCGGCTTGATAGCTCATTCGCTCGTTAGAATCGAGCCGTTGCCAGGAATGACTAGTAATGAGCAGGAATTTCAGCGAAGCAGACGAGCAGTAATGCTTTAATCGCACACAAAGGTGAAGACGGGTTCCTTGCTTATGTCAATCTGTGCTCTCTGAGTGGTTGACGGTGCATGGGCTGGACTTACCTAAGGTACGTGCTAATGGTAGTGCCGGCTCCGTGATTCCCTCATCTCGGATCACCCTGGAATTGTCGTCATCCGCGTGATGCGTTGGAGTGGAGGAGCGATGGTGGCTGGCGTATTATATGAAGAGTGGGAGGAGATGGGGTGAGAACAGCAAAGGGGCGTGCTACTGGGGCTGCATCGAATGGGGGATTTTTGCGATGCGGATCCTGCTCCAAACAGGTCAAGGCTCGGGGACTTGGGCACTTGGGGCACGCCCTAAAATCGCGGACAACCACTGGGTTGGTACGGGTCGCATTTGGGGTCGCAGGATTCTAGCATGGGATGATTTGGCTGCCGTTATTAGCAGCAAACTCTGCCACTGGCAACCGTTCCCGAACTTCGGGCACCTTATTTAATTATAGACAGCCGTTACAAGTACTCTTGAGTATATCATCTCTTTGAATGTCAGGTCGGCTCCCCTCGTGCGAGCTACACCGAGAGCCAATCAGATCGTGCAAATACCTTAAACCAAGTGATCTGGTTGGATGAAATTCCTGAAGCTGGGGCCTCGCCAACATTGGAGCCGAGCTGACATTCAAAGAGATGACTCGACGATAACCGCGTAGCTCTTGGCTTTGTAGAATGATGTCTGTTCTTTCTTCATTACGACCTTTGCATTCAGATGAGGGAACATGGAACGTAAGATGAACAGGGGCCAGGCTGCCTTAATAGATTTCTACCGCCTCATATTGGGAGTCGCGCATCGTAACTTATCTTAGCACCTGAAAGATCACGGGATTTCCCTGCCTCGGTTCAGCCCTGTTCTCCGCGCCTTCTTTGTCTTTTTCTTTTTCTTTTTTTCAAATACAACGAACTCCTGCCAGTTCATATCTGACGGCTTTGAGTGGCTCTTTGCGGATTATATTTCTTGGAATATAATAATGAGTAGTGTCTCTGGGACAAAGCAAAACTTCGGTAGGCAGGCATCAACATGGCGGTAACATGATCAGTGTGTGCAAGCCACCCTTACCGACATACCCAATTTCTTGCTCCTCAGGTAGCAGTGCCATATCTTGTGGAAATCAGTTGTTCCCTTATGAAAAAAAAATATTGCCATTTAGGGCGACACAAGTTTAAAAACAATTTTTTCAGAAAAGCAACGAAGATTAAAACCTGTGCATGATGGCGTCATCGATGAAGAATCCCATGTAGATTTCGATGTAGTTCAACTCCCTCCCCCTGTGGTGAACAGGTGTGTCGCAGTAAAAAATACCCCAACCAACTGTTTATCAGACCATGTGGCTTTCACAATTGACACCCAAAAAAGAAGATAAACCACTAGGCGAAGGTGCCTAGACTATAAGATTCAATTTAAGGCGGGAAATGGTACGATCTGAACGGCTAATCTTACCTATCACTACTACCCATGCATGCACATGGTGACAGTGACGGGCTGTAGCTACATATGTCGATGTAAGACACGGCAACAGTCGGCGGTCGGGCCGAGTTAGACTCGTATTCATAAATGTGAGACAGTGTATAGGGCGAAGAACGATCAGTAATAAGTAAGGCGAGATGTGTGCCAAACCTACCAGGGGTCAAAAAGAAGAAGTTTCCAGGTTGGCCCTTGGGTGGTGGGTCAAGACGTTTTATGTCAATACGTTAGGCAGGTTCTTGGTCAATCTGTTAACGGCTTGAAGTACATTCATCCTTCCCCAAATATTGTCAGTGTAGAAATAAATGTTGGAGAAACAGACTCGTCGGCGAAAAACAACCTCGCATTCAGCTTGCGGGGAATATTACCACACTCCGGACATGTTGCCCAAAGTCCCATGCGGGAAACGGTCACGGGTGAGTCTTTTCGGGTGTTTGTCAGCTAAGCTTGATGCCGGTCGCCGTCGGCAGGCTTTAGGGTAGTAGCACTCCGTAGATGTATGCATGAATCATCACAATATGCGCTCATTCCCACTTTCGAGAACGGGGTCGCTCGATCATTGACTCTGCGATGGCTTCACCGCCGGTTCAACGACGGTTTTGGCGCCGCAATAGGAATGCGGTGAGACTGCAGCAAGTGCGTGTTGGTTTGGGCTTCCAACGCCAAGAAACCCTGCTAAAGCGAGAGCGCTGAGCGAATTACCCAAAGCGTGCAGGAGGATCGAGCACCCCGAGAACATCAACCCCAAACGTCTCCCCGCACTAGAAAGGGAACCCGAACAGGGAATGCGGCAAGCAAGGGACGCGTGGACGGATAGATCCCAACGTGGTGGCTCGCACGGGGTGGCCCGAAACTCTGATTACAGCGTGCAGACGAAGCCACGCACCCCCGGATTTCGTTGTTTGTCGTTGCTCATGACACACAGCATATTCCATGTTCTTTTTTTTTTTTGTCTTATTGCCGTCAATCACAAGCTATTACACACCCATCTGGTCTTCGGGTTTCAATCAGGTAGGTAGGTACAGAATCTCTCGGGTCAAGAGCCGAGGGTAGACAGTGAACCCCCTGGCCTCTGCGCAGCAGATCGACATCCATACTCGCCGAAAATGCCGGTCGTAAGGAACCAAGATTTCTCCGCCCGCTGCTTGAGAACAGACATATGAGTACCACCTACAAAGAAGCGGGAATCATCATCTTCGAGCTTACTTGTGCCATATAGTTACAAGCTTCGGGAATGGCTACCAATTCACTTGCAAGAATGGGGAAGGTGTGTAGCAGATACATACAACTATACTGGCGGCAGCTACTAATAAAAAGAGGACTCGGCTAGGGCCTGCAGCATAGTGGGCGAGGCCCATTCCTTGACGTTCGCGACGGGACGTGATGATGTCCCTTCGGCTAAGGCAGGCTAGGTCCTGACTTTCATTTTCAGTGGTCGCGCGGGTCATACATCGTGAGGCCATGCATCTCCCAAAATACTTCCGTCCGTTGGTAGGCCGAGTAGAAGAATGGTGGTACAGACCAACATCTTCTTTGTCTTTCTTTCTCCCTCAATCCTTCCCGTGCTTCTGCAATCGGTCATACATGCATGGAGCCACTATCGATGACCGCGTCCACCACAGAACAAGAAAGCGGCTGCGACACGGCATAATGGATCTGCGCACCAAACCCTGATCAAAGTCATTTCCATCCGTCGGTCTGGAGTAAATGGCTGTGTGGTTTACTATTCTCTTGTACTACAGTTTGATCTGCATGCATAAGGTAGGCTCGGTCGCTTGTCGCGGCAGACGCATGATCACATGGCCACCTCGTCTCATCCATCCTGTTTCACTCTGGAGGTATCTATCCAACTTATCCGCGTATCTCAAGCCTTTGATCAGGATGAGCAGAAGAGTCAGAGTGGCCGCCACATCACATTCGCGTATCGTTAGCGAAGCGTATTAAGCAATTCCTCGCCTTACGGTGTGCAGGTCTCATTGGGGTTCTCATCCCGCGTGGCGCCCGCAGCCATTCGCCCGCCGTGTAAGTACAGTCAGAGCGACATTCCCGCTCTCGAGAGAAGGGCGGATGCAGGTTTCCAAGTTGAGATGCTTCAAGATGGATGCCAAGCATACCAATATTACCACGCTATGACCGGGTGGATAGCATGGGGTGTGTTTATTTCGGACTTCCTCCGTTCTGCATCTCATGCCTATCTCAAATGAGGTAAATTGTCTTGAGCTCCTCGCCCCAAGCCAGAACCTAACGTATTATATTAGATCATTGGCTTATCATTGAATAGGTAACAAGCTTGACGGGGGCATCTCCGGAATGTGCTGATATCGAATACCAGCCCCCGGGTTCTGTGATTATGTACATCGTACCGCTGTATTCTGCTGGGATTCCAATCCTTCCCTCTCATCATGCACTCCGACTGTCTGGGTTGAGCTAGAGGCGGGAACCATGTCTCTTAAAGTCCTTTCTAGGCAAGTTTTAGCAACCATTTATTCAGCAAGAGTGACTAGAGCGGCATCAAGGAGCAAGTCGAACGGCTCGCAGACAGTATACCCGGGCTGAGAATTCATCTAAAATCGGGCAACAAGGCATCCCGGGGTTCTCATATCTGCATGAACTGTTCCCTTTTTGAATTTTGGTGCAGCAAGCACTACGCGGGCACGACATGGCCAAGAGACGGGAAGTCTTTCGAACGGTCGCATTACAGTAAAAATAAATGAATCCCAAAGCAGAAGCTGGCACATAGAGCTACGCGACAAGTAGCTGCTCTGAGCCCATTTTGTGATGAATTATCCACAGCCCGCGCTTTCATTTATCCCGTCTTGGGAATGCAGAGGACCATTTCTGCTGTTGTTTCTGGATGAATGACAAATTCGGCGTTCACACTCCGATGGTAAATGAGCTTACCTTACCCTTGGTATCCAAACGCACTGATACCTATACTCCGTACGCTGAGCGTACCTGCTCATCCTTACCCGTGGTAATCGAATGACCCAGAGCTCCCATAAATTAATAAGGGAAGTCTCATACGCGCTGGAACTTTGACTTCATGGCTCGCACGGAGGCCATACCAGGGTTCCAAGGCACCTTGTGATCATACATAATGCCGCACGATCTCAAGGGCAAGCAACTCACTGAAAGGACCTTGCGGCTTGACATCGCTTTCTCTAACATTCCAAAATGTACCCAACCGGCTGGTACAAAAAGTGTTCAGCTCAAAAGATCTCGCCATCAGGTTTGCGCGTGGGTGCCATTCACTTGGGATTTCGTGGCAAACAGGGGATGGAAGCGAATTTAGCATCATTATTGGTCCCATAAAATGCTCAACTATTTCAGATCTGGTTAGGGGTATACAGGCCCCCCAGCGGCAATGCAGCAAAAGGCACCAAGGCGGCGGGAGGGATGGAACACATCAGCGGGTGTGTGTGGGCATTTCCATCTCGATCTTCTTTACGTATGCAGAGGCTGATGACGATGCCGAAACTCGCCCAAAAATACCTGTAGGTGGCGTGAGTGAGAGGGGCGCACATGACAATAAGAAGCACCAGGAACTTCTGACTCGATAGAATTTTGCCCCTCCAGGAATATCCTAGTGAAGCGCATGCCTATAGCAAAAACCATATGACCTTGTTTCTTCCCGGCCTATTTTGCTTTCCTTAGTATTTCTCGGCAATTACGGCGGGATAGTAAGAATACTTCTTTTTGTATACTACAAAATCTATGTGACGGAGAAAGCCGGGATATGGGACTTGCATTCGTTGACACCACTTCGACTGACCAACGTGAGCGAATGCTATTATCCTGCTTTTTGGTATCTTTCGGCCGAGGAAGGCATCTCGGTATGTTGTCCAATTACTGCCGCTGCGCATTACTTTGTTAAGCGCTCATAAGCAGAAGAGGGAGTGGTTCACCATGTGAGACGTTTCGGCCGTGTGTTGCCTCATGGCACCCTCTCGAAGCGGAGGATTTTCGTCACACCCCCTCCATCACGACCATCGTCTCGTCGCTGTTTATCCCTACCCATAGCTTCGGGACCATGTGTGCGTGCTGTGCAACCGAGGTGCAGCCTGACCTTGCATATCCGTCGCACACTCTTCCAAGATCCCTTCCTTAGGCCACGGTCCAAGTGCCAATCCGAAATGATCTTCTGACTACTACTTGCAGAGGATACAGAAACATGAGGTGCGTCAACTTGTTGACAGGCTTACCCGCCTCACATTATTACCCCTCAGGAGAACGTGGGATTGACATCCATCCATATCATTTCCTCGTGTCTCGCTCGTAGCTCGTGACACATCACAAACTTTCCGATATGCAAGACTAAGCCACCCAATCATCGCTCATGATGGTCAGCTATACTTCCTTGTGAGTCGTCATTCAAGGGCCCCTGAGGGATCGTAAACCCGATGCCATGCGGAGCAGCGCCACTGGCGGAAGGGGGAAAAAATTCATCATTTCGCCACATGGGACGACCCAATTGAAACCGAAAGACACGCTTATGCTTTATGATATTTCGTGGTCATTGATGGGTGTGCTAATTAGCCCTGCTTACTTGAGCCGATGCAATCGATGGGCGAACCCTTTTCTTGACACCGTATGGTTCCATGATGCCACCTCCGCCAACGAACGGCGGCAACGAGTCAGCCAAGCAGCATTCTGACTGGGTTGTTTCCCTTTGATGATCGAACAACACCCCCTCTTTCCACAATCTTGTTTTTTTTTATGTCCTCATCACCGTTGCCGGCTGTTGCCGTCGAAGATCTCGGTTTCTCGCATGAGACGTATGCACCCGTAAACCAGCTCATTAGGCTCTTCCCGCCTGCGTACATATCCGCTTCCGTTCCCTTTCCCACCAATGTAGATCTTACCCACCATCTGTATTTCTACGGTCCGGCACATGGCTTTGCGCGCTCACACTGCCTCATTCCGTGTACATCTATACCCGACGTCGGTTAAGGTTGCTAATGACTCACCAAGCAATGTAGTATATTTTTGATTTGCTATATCAGAAACGCAGTTGTTTGCTGTCCCTCAGTTCACAACATGGCAAAGGGAAATTGGCAGGTCCAGGAATCTGGTAATCTTACATGTGTAACCACCAGTGAAGCGGGCATATTGCGGGTCCGGTAACAGGTTGTGACCTGCTGCTACAAACACACCATCGGGCCAACCATTTAGTAAAGACACAGGTGCCTCGCGGCTAGGTCTCACTTCCAAGCTCAGTTTTCCATACTGCAAAATTGTTTCTTAGTCTCTATCAGCATGTCGCCCAAATATTCCTAACCCAACCAACAGTAATGCTAAATGCTTTCGCCCGATGAACTTCGAGAACAAGCCTGTAAAATTGAAATATACCAGCCCGAGAATGGTACATGTAGTCCAGCCTGGATACCCAGCTGGCAATCGCGTTCGAATTCGAAAACTGTTTGCTGGTTTCAAAAACTGGTATGTATATTAGGCTTACCGAGACTTATTTGTATCCATTCTCTGTTTCTATAACGCCCCTAAAAGGAGACAATCACACACTCTGTTCGCTTAGTTACATCTCAGATGCAGACTTTAGGAGTTTTTGTATAAATTGGTCTAAGAAGTTCGAGGTTCTAGACAATGCGGCACATATTACAATTTATGGGATGTTATACACGGGGAATTAAATGGCAGAAATACCATTCCTTTAACCCATTTACTTCAAAGATGACTTTCTCGACGAAGTGTTTGTAGGTAATGAGTAATACATCAGCCGCTCTCAATCTTGGGCTCTTTTGGTGTCACAGTCAAATCGAAGGTTGCGTCGTTATTTGTTGGGCAGCTATGAGACATCAGGGAGGTTCTGAATGAGGCCATTGTCATTCCGGGGGAATTATAGAAACATCTTCATCTTCTATTCCACTATTTGACTATCATATTTCAACAATGAGATAGGAGGAAATTACTAGACATCAATACTCATTCCTTCCGTTTACAATGTTAGCGATGCGGGAAACTAAATCGGGCCCGCTTAGGCTTGATCCCCTTGTTTCCAGCCTCCTCTCTAGGTTTTAGTACTACTAGGCAGTACCACTGTCTGGCCTCACTTAGGTACCTTTTCTTGCTTTTAAAGATGAGCTTTATCCGAAGGCTAACCACTATCACTTGCTAAAATCAGTCCATGTTTCTATTCGAATCTGATTACAATCGGAAGAAGCTTGTGTCGAATACCGTACCGGGTCTTGCAGCATTGCAGATGGCGTATGTACTTATTGCCTACATGAGTCTTGCGTTTCTGAGGTTGCACGAAAATGTTAGTGGGTGCCATCCGCCATCTAAACCACTGTTGACGCCTAAGGGGGCCCTGAAGGTCCATTGGAAATTAGGGGAATACCCTCCCCAGGTCCTCTCCGGCGTCCTGCAGAAAGGAAATGCCTGGTTGCAACCTGAGCCCTTGTACCTACAGAGTATGGACAAGCTTCTGCCAACTCCTGAGCCTCTGATGATTCCAGCGACGGTAGTTGTTGTATAATTGGGTCCCGGGACTAGTGGTGACACTGACTCGCAGTGATCTCCAGTCGCTGACACCAGTAAATCCTATGCCCTTTAGAAGCCAGACCATGTCCAGCGACCGACTGATAGATCCACCATTACTACAATACGAGCAGTGACTAAAAGCAGAGTCCTAGGATTATGATGGGAAATTGAGATGACATCTTCAGAACGAAGATAGCCGGCTATAGCCAATAGTTTGAGCTCAACTGGAACCCAAAAGGTATATACTGCCTTGCCCAATGTCGCTTTGAAGCTTTTTATTCTTTGACATTGACAATGATAAAAACCAAGCAAATTTGAATTTCATGACTGCTGTGTGGGTTCGCTCTTCCAACCAAGACTATCATCAATATCTAAGAACTTCTGGCAACCTTTAGTCTTTCAGCTCGTGATGGCATGTTGGTTTACGGAAAATATCCATCTACTCATTCTCGTCGAATGAGCGCATTCCTTAGTTTCAAGATCTTTTTTCCGTCGTCAAACCACAGTATTGATCTCTTTCGGCTCTCTAAATCTCGCTGCAAGCCATATCGTCTCCTTGTTCGTCGGATAGCCAGATTGAGTTTGTCACTAGCAATTTCTACAGGGTCATAACTAGTTGCTGAATTGATTGTTTTGTAGTTGGTAATGACAGCCCTCATCCTTTGGTGTACAGCAAAGTGGTATATGGAATAAAGCGTCTCACGAACTGCCATAGTACTCCAACTGTAACTAATTCCGGAGTGTCATCGGCTACCAGGCAACATAGAACTTCTAGGGACCCCCTATCGCAGACAAACACAACCCTGGCAGCGGACGTCTGCGGGTGAAGCGAATCCATATGTTTGGGACAGACAACAGTCAAGTGTGGGTCGTTGATGCAAAAGCAGCTCCTGCAGAGTGCGCTGGCACATCTGCAACCTATCGATCCTTCCAATGTCGCCATAATCACCAACATGTATCCAGATACAAGGAAAAACTCCGTGTGTACGTGCTTGATGTGATTCACGATACCTCACTCTCTTTCCCCCCGCCCAACCTTGATTTCCCCCCTGCGACTTGAAGCACTAACAAAGGAGTTATATACACCAAAGAGTTGATTCAGCCGAGGTCTCGCGTGAAAATGACCATTCCGATCTGGGCAGTCAAAGCGTTTGTGGCGTTAGAGTTCAGAGCTAAGCCGTGATCGCCGCTGGACTTGTTATTAGTGTTGTTCACCATTGCACGGAACGACGGTCTCTGACCCTGCCGTAATAAACTCCATCGCGTATTCGAGGATGGGCACTATTACCCTCTTATTAGTGACTCGGAATCGTGTGATTTGATCATGTGGTTTCTAATTAAGCTTGACCTACACCATATGTTAAATTACTCCAACCCATTCGTACTCATGGGGTGTCGATAACAACTCGACAAACGGAAACGGTGCCTGGCAGCATCAAGGTTCTCCAACAACCGATTGATAGCTTGGGAACCAACTTGAATATGGAAATAGTGAGGCACCGAGCGAAGCCTGGCAAGTTGAAAGTCATAAAGGCCAGTTTCAAGTAATTGCATTTCGCAGGAAAACTATAAACTAATCTACCGCCCTCTGGGTTGCCAATAGGAATATTCATCAAAGGAAACTGCTGGACTGTCTCCTAGACGCATATGCTCTTAAAATATATGCATTTAAGAGATGGGTTTTCTCTTCTGGTGTAGTAAGTTTTCACTAGCTTCTATTCCCCACTTCGCCTACTCCTTTTTTTCTTTGAGAAACCAAACCGTGATTTTAGTAATATGTATGTGGACGAGGAATGCGGAATCTTCCCAAAAGTTGCGACAAGAATGACCATGTCAGTGCCGGCCAACAGTGGGGTTCACTATAGGTCCGCTCAGCTCTCGGATTCTCGGCCAACACACAACCAAAACCAATAAAGACCTGGAATCCATCAAAATTTCCAATACAACCCCATCTTTCCCTCACCACCAATGGGCAGGCTTTTTTCGTTTTTGCACACCCATTAATCATGGTTAGTCGGTCACATGACGACCGCGCTATGCATGCAAGTTGCAACGAGCCGCTCCCGCAGGACCCTTGGTGGTTTTGTATTGTTTGATATGGGAGGAATTTCACTGCAGTGCCGGGACAAGAAGACCTAGCTCTTAGTGCCTAAACGTTGCCTGCCCCAAAAAGTCTCCTAGACGCTTTGTCGCCACCCTCTTAAGCATGCCAACAGTCTCTTCATTTCCGAGGATCCAACTGAATTCATTTGAGCCTTGGTCTTTGATCAAAGGACGGGTCTAGATTCGACAAGGTGAGATGGAGTATAAGATCGACCATGTGTGCTCACGTCCGCTGTGTCTAGACTGTCGCAAACCTAGAGTTCAAACATACCAAATAATGGCACGAGATATACCTGAAGCTTTTGCTGCTCCGCGGTGTACAGGCACTGCATTCTAGGCCGGTGACCGGCCTGTTGCTCAAATGCTTGAGGGATGCATTCCTCGATCTACGTCTCGTACTAACACTTTTGCTTATCTGCTCCAAACCTAAGCCCACAGGGCCCTATCTAGACAAGCCAGGTGCATGTCGTAGTACTTCAGGTTCACCGCACTACATGTGTCAGGATCCAGTGATGCCGCCTGAGTATCTCTGGGAAAGAGCATGGATAGCGCGCAGGTTTTGTTGTTAATGACACTACGTTCTCACATGCATATTTCCCACATTTAGACTGGGGTTTCATCACTTGCTTGTGAAGTGGCTCGGTGGCTGGGACAGGGACATAGCTACAAGCAAAATACGGTAGAAGGTTCCGACATTGCTAGGTCCTCGTAAACAATTATTGATTACAGATTAAGGATCATTCCTCTTCCTATTCGAGCCGTATGCATTAACTACAGCTTACCATGAAACCCCGCGCGCCTGATACCCGGAATTGAGACTCGTAGATTGAATGTTTCTATACCTAGTTCTTGTTTCTTACAACACCTTTGTAGGATTCTGTATTAACCTGACGTTTCCAAAGCTAAAATCTGTCGGAGTTTGCTGAAATAGTCGCCAGGTGACTAATCTCATCACTAAAGTGCGTAGGAAACACCAGTAAGTAGACATGTCGAGTGAAGCGAACGCGGCTGCCGAGCCGGCCGGTGGTAGACAAGGAACATTTCGATGAGATGCATACCTATACATGGTACTGCTCGCTAATTCAGACGGGGCCATAGCCGACAACACAATCCGTAGCCAATGGCCATGATTGCAACGCCAGATTTTGCGAGAGCGCCCACGCTCATGGTTGAATATTTGCTGTCGAGATAGATAGTTTGCCTGTGAGTATGGATCGAGTGCCCCATGTCTCTAAAAAGGAGGTAGTCTCTTCATCTTAAGAAAACAACCATGCCATAACCCAAATGATACAAAGTGGATGTTGTTATAAATTGCGATCTCCCTTTTAATTGACATTTGAGGGAGGCGTCAAGTTGTCTCCTATCTGCCTACCTACATCGTCGAGCCAGCGGAAGACGCGGTGGAGCGTGACAGGAATTAGCTCGATGCGCAACGGGCCCAAGGGAGTGTGCTGCCGGTACCCCTAGCCTTGCCGCCGTGGTAATTTATGGTGTCGGGGTAACCCACTGCATAATCATCCTAGTGATCGCCGTGCGGAATATTGAGAAGATTGATTCTCGCGTAGCCAGCACTTTCAATAGACCATAGTCGTACACCTAGTCCAGCCAACAGACCATACCGCACCACTGTACCCTCAATCTTGGCGATAGAGGAGCACTTGGAGAAAGCCAAGCAAGTTCCGGATCTAGGCACTAGAGCACGTCGTTACGTGGCTCTAACCTTTCAAGTTAGATGCTAAATAGCTGCTGACCAAGGTCGCCAACGGCATTAACCACTATTAGGCAAGTACCTAACCTCCATTACCCAATTGTTCGATGCCTGTGGATGTCTACAAATGCGCCAGGCGACTACTTATTTATCAGAAAGCAAGAGCCGAGAGATCTTAGAGAACCGTTTGAAACTTTCTGCGTCGAGAAATCTTTCTACTTTCTAGTTGATAGTTGGCAAGAAAGAGTCTTGACGCATTGCGACGATACCATGATCTAATCTTTAAAAGCTCCCCAGGTTTCCAGAATACCCTTACCATTTCCTAATAATGAGCAACAGAATACTAATTTACAGCTGAAAAGTCCCCTACAATGGTTTCTAACCTTATCTGCAATCCATATCAGCTTCCTTGCTGACGGCTCGCCGAGGGAGCGAAGACCTAACAATAGCCTGTTATGGATTTACCAACTGTAACCTGCCTGGGTAGTTAGATACATGTGTATCCCCCAGATGAACAGGCATGAATTTTCAAAAGAAAAGAAACCAATGATAGCATCGAGAAGCGATGACAGAGAAGGCTCATCAAGCCCACTCTTAGAACCTAGCTAATATCCAGTGCTTTAGGCCCAGCGATATGGATCATGGAAGCATGTATTCCCGTTATTTTAAACCACCCAGATGTGGAGTATACCTAGGGCAATAAACAGCTACCTAGTAGGTACATGTAGGTAGTGTAGTGTCGAAATTATCAGTGTACTTTCGGGAGACCGTTGACAATGGCTGCGGTAGCTGCCTCTACAAGTCTACTACCTCGCTCACAGATAAGTAATCAGCGCAACTGCAATGGTCTAATTTCATCAGCATCAGCAGTGTAGGTTTACTGGGCCATCAAGGTGGGTGAGGGTACAGTAGTAGATAGTTACCTATGCGCGATTAACGCCAACTGAAGATTCGTTCCCGACTTTCGACCTCGTCTGTCCTCCCCCCGCAATGTCCAATGCAAGCCCGTTTCTTTTGTCCTGCAGCATGGCGTCTCACCAAAAAGTCCAACCATCGAATCGACTAGTAGGTAGCGGCAGCACGCGCGCCGGCCCCCTACCCCCTCCATCTTGTCGAGTCCGGGCCTTTCCGCATAAAGCGGTCTAGACGGCCACTCGCCGTCAAGATAACCGTGATGTGTATTTACGGTTTCTGGCATCATGCATATGCTGGGACTACTGGGGGTGCCTGTTGTTCGTTGTTCTTTTTCCTTTATCTTCTTATATTTCTGTCGCAGCTGCTGTAGATCGTCGCCTGTCTCCAGATCCAGGCCAACCCTGATGACGTCCACGATCGTCATGACACCATAAAGACAAGAGGAAGAAAGAGATCCAAATAGTAGAAACTCATTTGGTCAATATTCTCACCATTTCCCAAACCACAGTTCATTGATTGCGTCGCCCCCCTCTTTTCTATCATACCAGGGCGGGACAGTCCGCCCACACCACTATCCCCTTTGCGCTTGTTGCAGTTGCGCTTATGTACGTCCTCTACTACCTTGTGATGCAAAATTCTTCTGAGGGGAGTGTTGTGGAGAACAGATTGTCCTCGCCATCCCCATCCCCAGTAGACAGCGACGAAGAGGCGGCACAGGAGAGACTATTTTGGCAGTGTTGCAGTTGGCCTGATACAATACCATTTTGAACTGAAATACTGATGATGCAAATCAGACACGCGTGGAAACCGACGTGTGTTATAACTGGTTAGGTATTGCTAGGCAGTACTACAGTAATAAACCATCCCCCGGGCATCCACCTGCGGGAGAGGCAAGCTATGGGCAAGCTATTACTACCTACTTTTAATTGCCTCCACCACGGGTAAGCAGCATTATAGGCTGCTGCTCTCATACACGCTAACTGAGCCCGTAATAAACTGCAGAAGACGGACTCACCACGTCGTGGGCAACCCGTGACATATACCTACCTCTCGCCTCTTTGTTGGAAGTAATAAGCGAAAATATAAGCATTGAGAAGGAGTTTTAGCTCGCAACTAGGGCAGGATTTTAGGTAATTGACGTGTTGAGTTGGTGCCATATTGCGGCGTGGCGCATAAGTATAGTGCAGTTCCAGCCTTCTTTCTCGTACTCGTCGCCTGCAGGACCTCAGACGGGTAGCACTATCATTATTCACCCTACATGCAAGGTCTTTTTTCCACCTTCAGATGCTGGTACACATCGGTTGGGCTCGGGCACGGAGAGGCAAGAAGATGAGCAATGTCAGAGTACTTGAGGTTGCCTCTATAACTGCCGCACAGACTACCTAGACATGCATGGTGCATAACAAAAGGACCTCTCACTCCGATCATCAAGAGTCACACAACAATACATATCTCTTTGAGCAGTGTCGATGGAAGCATATATTCAAATCGGTCCGCATGCCAACGACTGGTACTGGACCAAACTCCTCTAACTCGGTTAATCTGCATTCTCGTGCTTCGTACTTTGGAATAATTAGGTCAGTCGTTCAGCTAAGTAATATGCGATCGGCGCTTATACGAGTATTCTACTACTACCGCTGCTACATGTCTGCAAGTCTGCAGGGGGAGGCATTCCGCACCATGTTTCCCGAGATCTGGTAATGGTGATGGTGATAATAATGCAATGCTTGGTAAAAAGGTAAAATTTTGGTTCCTTCCCGGGGAATAAAGGCTAGAATAGTCTTCGTGATACCCAGCCGATTTCCTTGTCCTCTGGGCCCCTACTGACTGCATGTTCGTTCCACCGGCGATCCAACTGTGTCTCGCCTGATTAGCTCTTTCCGTCATTCTCCGGGATAATCTTGCCAATTGGTTCAATTAAGGGTATGTTTGTATGTCTCGTGAGCTGCGGCGGTGGTTCCCACGAGGCGGTGAGCATGAGGATTTGTCCTCGAGGCGATCCAACATGCAGCCAAGCCAAGGAGAATCTACTACATATAGTTACCCTGTCAAGCATTAAAGAGACACCTGCTTTTTCTATTTGTACATACTTATCCGCACACGCATTGAATACCCATTCCAGCATTTGCTTGTGGATTTATCTTTTTGTCATCAGCCCGAAATCCTGCGTCGCGGCAGCTAGTAGGAACCGCCCCGTCGGGGTAGGTTCTGACAAGGATTCATGGGATCACGCATCCGGCTTTGTTGTCCTAGTTGGAGAACAGTGATGGCCTACATGGACATGAGGGAATGCAGGAAGTCGGAACCGGAACTCCTCTTTTTCGTGATACACGGCGCTTAATCTGATGCTGTACATACTGCATGCTCCTGCTGCATGAAGCATCAGTCACATTGGAAAGAGGACGCCGATGGGGGGGAGGTACTTCGTACATGAGATGAACAGGTATATACTGTTCACTGTTCTATTCAATACTCTCACGCCCTCGCCTATCCCATTTGGCACTTGGTTGGCAATTGTGGGGTTACATGTTAGTCTGTGACTGTGTTACCTAAAGCTGATGTAATCAACTCAACAGCTTGCTTGGAGTGGAGACTGAGCACAGTGATGAGTACCAGAAACATACCATAATCACTGTGCTGTTGTTGCCTGACGACAATGTTGGTGATAATTAAATACGTATGAGGGAACACTGGTATTAATCAAATAAGGGCTAAGGAAGTTGAAGCATCATAATCCAATCATCTTCCACTTCTTATCAAGTCTCGTTCCCACCTTGTTCATTACACCACCACCTGGCTCTCCCAACGAACAAGGCTACCCAACGACAACGAATGGTATTTATGCTCAATTCGCAAGCTGCAGCTTCCCTCAACGACTCAGTACTATACGATCCCGGGGATCCGACTGGGAGGATCTCGGAGCGATGCGACACCGATCTCGAAACAAAAAGTAAAACAATCCATTACAATATTGACTATTATAAGCAAGCAGAAAGGATGACAGGCGATGCGGCCGATATAAATCGGACTATATTCAAGTAAGCCCTTCACTGAATCTAAGGTGCTAGATGCTCTTCTTTCAGGCTTGTCTGCACGCAGGGTCCAGTCTTGGCCAAATGAATTAAGTCCTGTCTTGTGTTCTGAGCAAGATATAAACTTGTGACGAGCCAATTTTGAAGGCTGGACCGGTCAAGTGTCCGCTGCCACTAAGTAATTCAGTGCGCGGTATTGCCTGGAGTACTCCACGCGCCTGTTCAAGAAACCAGAGGCCTGCCTTTCCCATTGACTCGACATTCTTAGTATCACAGATGCTATGGCATGAATATCATAACCGGAAAGCTAACGTGGGACGTTGACGTCTAGTGACGAAGCAGCCCAGTACGACAACAAGCACCGGAAGCTCAATGAGCGGCTAACGCATGAGCTCCAAGCCCGGTTGAACTGGATCGGAGTCAACTGGGTTGTGGACGAAGGTGATGAAAGTGATGACGAAGAAGGAAGCGAAGAGGTTGACAACGTCGATGAGAGCCAGAGCCAGAGCCGAGAATTGACACGACCAGTAAAGAGAGAAATCCGGCTCTTGGATTACGCCTGCGGTACTGGCATGATGTCGCGAGTAAGTGATCAATCCCCACGCAATGACTCCAGTCGACGAGGAGGAGACCTCAGCTTACGACTTGAAACCTAATGCATCTCCATTTCGAAGGCTCTAGCTGCTTATACGACCCAATGCGTCGGCTTGGATATATCCGAGAAGATGGTTGCAGCCTACAACCTACGCGCTGAGAACCAAGTAGGTCAAGCAGATGGTCCTTTCATTCTTTCCTTCCAGAGTCTCTAAAGCTGTCATTAAATATTTGAAATCTACACTGACCAGGTCCTACATAATGTCTTAGGGCCTCTCGCACAAGGAAATGCACGCTGTACTAGGTGATCTCGCCGCACCCACTGTCAGCGACAATCTCTCGTCGCCCGACTTCTTCAACTTTGACATTGCCGTCGTGGGTGGTGGTTTCCACCACTTTGGAGATCCCGACCTCGCGGCGAAGAGACGTGAGTGTTCTTCTCTCTTTTGTTCGCCTGCCTCGCCCATCAGGAATAGGGCTATACGGTGACCCTTAACTCAACTTCACATCAATTTCTTCTTCCTCCAATATTCATAGAGGATACCTGGATAGGCTTGAACCTAGTTGCTAATTCTCCCGAAGTGGTCGAGCGCCTTAAACCAGGCGGCGTGCTTCTCATCTGGGACTTCTTGCCTCACGGACCTCTACCAGAACACGAGCACAAACACAGCGATGCACATGACCACGGACACAGCTCAAGCTCTGGACATAGCCATCATAGTCATGCAAATGACGGAGACAGGTTAGGAGACAATCACGGCCACGGCCACCATCACCATTCAAACATATCGCATTCAGTAATGCACCACGGCTTCAGCGAAGAACGCATGCGCGAGATCTTCGCAGCCGCGGGCGCCAGTGGTGATTTTGATATCCAGATCATTGGCACCGGGATCTCGTTCAAGCAACATCAACAACAGCAGCAGCAGCAGAGCCTAGAGGTTATTGCGGAGCATGAGGACGATGCAGGTCAAGATGAAATAGGGGAAGGGAAGGGTAAAGCTGTAGAAAAAGGAAATGGAGGTGTCAAAGAGAATATTAGAGAGAAGAAGCAGAAGGGTAAGGAGGAAGATGGTGGAGGACTTCGGCGGGAGGTGTTCTTTGCTAGAGGGACGAAGGCCTAGACGATTCACTCCTTTCTTCAATGTGTCCGTGAAGTGGAACTATACCTGTGGTGGTTTGATTGGTATTTCGGAGTCTAGCAGGACTCCTAGTAGCATTATTACTCCACATGTAAGGTATCGATCGTGTATCCTACAAGACTACGTCCACGTGGATTATCTGAAGAGAACACTCTCAGCTTCGCAATTCAATAATCAAGAAAAGCGACTTCTATATCCTTTGATAACTCAAGAGCTTGTTTTGCCTCTCTTGCCCTCAGACCATTTCTCTTAGATGACATGAAATAATCGAGCTAGTAGCAAACGATCTCCTCATCAAGGAACAGCAACAAGCCGGTACAATGAGTAAGCCACGCCAAATATAATTTCTATATGTGGACAATATTTCGATAGATAGGAAGGGGTATGTCGGTTTTATGTTGAGCGTCTATGAACCAATGTGATATCTACATACAACGCAGATCAGGATGGAATCCGCAAGCCGAGCACTTTGTCGATGTCCTTTATCCAATGACGAAAGCACCGCCGAGCAGGATGGCAGGCTCATCAATATTGTGGTGTTCGTAGCTGCGCCACCGGATGGAAGGTCAGCCTGAATGCTCTTATGATCCATACATATGGTAGCTGGGAAAACGACACGCGATTCTCGTGTGTGATAGGAAGTTGGGAAGAGAGTAAGACAGAGCAATAAAAAAGACTTTACTCATAAATGAGAGGCCTGAGAAGTCCACCTTGAGCGTGTAACGAAACAAAAAGGCTACATATTCGCAGAGAAAAGAAGAAGTCGAGAAAAGGGGGAAAATGAAAAAGAAAGAAACAAAACGTACCTTAGAGTTCCAACGCCACCAGCCTCAAGCAGGAGAGTCGGGCCCTCAGGCAACGTCTTCTTGGCCCAGCGTACGGCGAAAGCGCGTAAGATATGGCCGTGAGCAACGATCAAGACGTCTCCATGCGGTACGGATCCTTTCGGCTGACCGATCACCGGCCCGTGGAACTTGGTCCGGATCTCGGCGATCAGGGCGTCTACTCGGGCCGTCACGTCTTCGGGACTCCTGTAAGAAAGAGGGAAGACAGACAGGCGTTAGTAGATAGCTCGAAGATAAAAAGACTTTTTTCTTTGAAATTGACAACAAAAAAATAGAGGTAAAGAGCGAGAACCTACTCTCCACCGACACACCCATCCCGCCAGATATCCCAATCGCGATTAAGCCCCTGCTTCTCGCGCAGGTCGCGGATTTCGGGACTCGTGATGCCCTCGTAGTCGCCGTAGTCCCACTCGCGGATGGCCTCGGTGACCTCGACGCGGGCGGTGCAGTCGCCGACGCAGACTTTCGCCTCGGAGGGCGGCTCCCCGTGGGTTTTCCAGGGGAGCGGGTCGTTGATGTCGAGGTTGAGAAGCTCAAAGGTGCGCTGGGCGCGCTTGCGTGGTGAGACGTATCTGGGGCGTTTTGGTCAGCCGATGTCGGTGTTTTGACTTCGTAGGAAATGAGGAGAATTGGTGGTGAAGGGGAAGGAGAGCCTGGTGTTGACTTGTTGTGTGATCTACGAGATCGTGGACGGAGATCACGGAGGTGTTGACATGGGTTGGAGAACTGCCACAACCAACCATCGCTCACTTGACCTGATGGGTCAAACCCCCATTATCTTATTCCTTCCTCAAAGCCGCTAGCATGTTTTTAAACTTTCTCAAAAAGAAGGGCAAGGCTTAGATGGCTCGGGATTTCAAGAGGAGAGCTGTGATAAGGTTTGATGATACTGGATGGTGGTTTACGTGTAACTCACATATGAGCTAGTTGCTTAGGCACAATCAAGCGGTCATCACCCACGAGGGCACGACCAGTCGCTTTGATCCGTCGCTCACCGTTCGCAGTGAGCGGTATGTCGGTTCGGCCAGTGTGTCTGCCGTTGAGAGACCACTCAGTCTCGCCGTGACGGACGAGGAAAACCCGGGGTGTGGTCATCACGATACGATCACTAAACCAGGTTGCTGTGTCCAGGTGCCCGGATAATTTCTTATATCTAACCAAGATGATTGGTAGATGTCCTCGAAGCGCTCTTGCGATATCGCAATACCTGAGACTGGTTGCTGCAGGGTTTGTGTGGCAGCTACCTTTGAAACACGACCTGAGACTTGACGTTGTTGTTAGAGACGTTTCGCGATTTTATCTAATCAACCACAGGGTCGGGGTGACCAGGGACGACAATGAAAAAGATGCCAAAACTTGGGTTCTCAACAGTTCATCTAAGTTCCTGTTATAAATTTACTTACTATTGACTATTCCGGATGAACGAGGCCAGAGAACTCACTCACTTTCACAACTGGCCTATAGGGTGCGCAACGAAACGACTTTCGAAGAGCTGTCGAATTTGAGCAGGCAGCGACGACTTTTACTTCCAAAATAGCAGCAAAAGAATATACGCCACTTCCGCGAGGATAGTGTCTTTTTCTCGCCGCTTTTCGAATTTTCTTCTCTTGAGAAATCGAGCACGTGGAGACGAGGGGTTCACCACATATAAAGACGGCCGACTTATATGATTCCCACTCGCAGACACCGACGTCATCGAATCTCTTCAATCAGACTAAACCTTATAATCAATCACAAACACGATCTAATCAGTTTATCTCCATTCCTGAGATAGCATAAATAATGACAGCATCAATGGCATTTGCAAGCACTGCAAGGCGATTACTAAGGGTGCTAGACATGCTGCAACAGCGGCGGGAGGACCGCCGGAGCCCCGCAGCAGACAGGGAAGACGGCGCTGTCGAGCTTGAGCTTTGGCCAGTTCCCAAACTCGACGTTTTTTCTTCTTTTCCTTCTTCCTTATCTAACATCTCCAATCAACAACAACAACTCGACGACGAAGACGTTCCCTTCACCAAAGATCACTGTAATCATAGCGAGGACGAGGGACGCAGAAGACATAATTCCGATTCAAGCTCGGGAAAGGAAGGATATTGTCCCGATTATACAAGTCCATACGCCCAACCTTGCACAACGACTTCCTCATATCAGCCTCCCGCGATAATCTCCCGCCGATCCATTTATCGCGCCGATTCCTTCGAAGCAGTGACGAGCTGCTCTAGTGCCTTGAGCTCAAGGAGTTGCAGTAGCGACGCCTATCTGAAGAACAGACTCAGGGACAGAAGCACCAGCGTCGCGTCTAGCACTCGGTCTTCTTCATCCACCTCCACGACGACAACCCAGCGACGTCAGCGAACCGACAGCCTAGTGAAGAGACCGCGCAGTGAATCCGAGAGCGAGTTGTGCTGGAGAGAGTATTGGGGCTGAAGCAGAAGGTACACCAATATACCAAAAGGATAGGGAGCGAAAAGAAGAGCAAAACCTCAAGAGATCCAAAAATTGGAAACCCGAGAGAGAAGGCAAATAAACATGTCAAAAAGAATGCCCACCCGTGTTCCACTTCCACAACCCACTCCTCGCCCTCCACGACCGACTACGCGCGGCCCGTCCGTCACTCCCTCAGGTTTTAAGCCCCAGCCGAGCCCGAGATTCTCCTTCCAAGCCAAGGTCTGGACGGGCGCGTTCGCTGCCGTAACCTTCGTCGGCACTATCTACGGTGCCGGGCTGAAGACGCAGCAGGAGTACAAAGCCGTATGTTCTCTTTTCTCTCTTTCCCCCATTCATTAGCTCGCTCTCTTTTCTTTCTTTCTCTTTCTTCCCTTGAGTTTCTACGACAAGGAGGTCTAGGTGTGAGAAAGGCTAACAGGCGCACCCACAGGAAAAACAACAAATAATAGAAGCCACCCCCGAAGAACGCATCAAAGTCCTCGAGGACCGCAAGGCCGCCCTCAAGCTGCAGAAGCGGCCTTTCGAGGAGAAGATCGCGCGGGCACGAGTACGGATCGCTGAGGCTGCCCGAAAAAAGGCCGAAGAAGAGGCTAAAGATAAGGCGAGGGCTGCGGCGACCCAAGAGAAATCATAAGTGCCTTGCGCCGCCTTGATTTAGTCGTTGAACCGCGCGGGCCGATAATCCGGATGTTGTTCGTCTTTGCTGGGATCCCACCACTCGTTGGAATATGGGCTTGAATGAACTGGCTACGATCTCCCACTACGGAAGAAACGGAAGATGGGGCATGGACCCGAAGCGGCTGTTATCCAAGGCTGTGGTGGAGCGAACAGGCAAGACATGCAGAGAAGGAGTGCTTCGGGCTTTTAGAAGAGTACACGAGATGCTGACACTCTACCCACTCATTCCTTGAACTTGCCGACTTCTGAAGATACTCTCAGTACCTACGCGACCTATCGATCTCCTCACTGCTGTCAAGCTGCATCCAAAACAGACGGGGAAGTTAATGACTGTGCCAAAGACCTACCTCTGTCTATCTCAGACCCGCTCTCTGAACGACAACCCACGATTATTCGGCTACCTATGGAGACAGCTTGAATCGGTGTTATATCATACAACAAGGCTGGAGAGAACGGCACAAAATCGACCGGGCGTGTCTTGTCCTGGTCTCTCTGGATATCAAGCTGTAATCCGCACACGCAAGATATACAGGTACTTTGTCAGTGTGCACTGTTAGTGGTCTGGGAAATCTCCTAAGTCTCATCTCCTCTGCCATCTGATCTAAATTGTGTGTAACCGGCCAGCGGAGGCTCGGCTCATCGATCTTGGAGAGCAGCTACATTATGTATGAATATTTTGTTTGAAAAGCAATCAATGTATCATTACTACAAAGTCAGTCAGGTATCGAAATCTAAATCTTACCAAAGGACAGTTAAATGCCTACACATCTGTGTTCAGTCACATCTTTGTTTGTCTCTCAGCATTACCTCAGTCCATCTTTCATCTTTCTTAGATGCGACGTGACCTCTGTCTTGTGAAGACATAGTGTATGTACACATATGAGAACCACAAAAAACCAATACAGAGAGACATGAGAAACAAAAAACCAAGCACTCACACGTGAAATTGTACAAGCCATGCTCAAATCAAAACTCATCAGAGCATGCTACAATCGAGAGGCTCGAACATGTCATCAACATCACGGATCTTTGTGCATTGCATTTTCGTATCATTTTGATTTCTTTCTTGATCTTGATCTCGGTCTTACTACAGAACAGCGCCACACACTATGCTATTGACTTATAACCCGACTCCGTTGGTGATGGTCTCAAGCCCTAACCAGTCACAGTATCGACTTCGACTCATCGCGCTATGTTCATCATTCATGTCCGTTCTGCTTTCGCTTCATCATCATGCTCCGAAGTTCTCAAGTCTGTTCTGCCCCACGTTGTCCTGTGCCTTTCTATGCAAGCTCCAAATCGGACAATTACGCATCAGCCTCATCCGGCACAGGGAGTGCAATGGCCTTATAGAGCAGGATAAGCGCGGAATGGGACTCTCCGCCACCAGCGAGAGCCTCAATCTTGTCAGCTGTGACCTCGGAGACCTTGTCATCGTTGAACCACCACCACTTGCCGTCTTCCTCCTTCCGCTTGCCGGTCTTGGGATCGACGCCCGCCGTCTTCTTCACGTAGGCTGTGTAATGACCACTGTCGGCACTTGCGCCCTGGTGTGTGACGACACCCCGTAGCTCGTAGAGACCAGATTGGTTGGCGCCATCGTCCTTGGCGAGATCCTGGTTAACGAGGGCAGCCAGCTCCTTCTTCATAGTAAGGAGAGTGGCGGCACGCTCGGCGTCGAATTCGGCGTCGGTCTTGTAGGTCTCTGCCATCTCAACATCGCCATCTGTACCAGTGGTGGGTTTCTTGTCATCTTTCTTGGGCTTCGTGGCTTCAGGAACGTCGTCCTCTGCGTCGCCATTCCGCTTGCGTCTCTTGCGTGCTCGCTCGACGTCCTCTTCCTCCTTGCGGACCTCTCGAACCTTGTCTCGGACAGGAATAAGTCGCTTCTGCAGGTCCTCATCGCAGAACTCAACGATATCTAATTCGTGAGTGAAAGTGACCTTGCGCATGATCTTAGCCTTCTTCTGAGTCTCACGCTTCCAGAAAAAGCGGACGAAGTGGACTGTCAGGTATTTGGGGAGACGAGTAATCTTGGATGTCTTGGTGAAGTTAGCGTCACGGCCGAGAACCTCTGATCGCTTCTCGAGTTGTTCTCTCAAGCCGTTCACTATTCCATCTCGGAGATGGTTGGTGTTTCCGTCGATGTGACAGTTCAGCTTCAGGAATGGTTCTTTGGAGATGATGGGTTGTTCTCCGCCTTCGACGGCGGCAGGTTCGTCGCAGACAAGCTCGGATGTGAATTCTCCAGACATGTACTTATCAATGAAGGAGTTGTCTTCAGTCTTTAGCTTTGAGCGGAGCTGAGAGATGATCTGTGACCATGCCTCTTCGGCGTCTTGTTGAGCATAACCATTGTGCTGGCGAGAGCGTTCGGCGAACTGGGGGAAGGCAGTACGTAGAGAGGTCAGAAAGGTGTGCGGGGTATAAGCTTCCTGGGTCTCGGACATGTACTTGTAGGTATCGCGAAGCTGTCTTGTCAGATCCAGTTGGGGGATGGTTCCAGCGATGGCATTTGCAGGTGCCGGCTCATACTTGGCTAGGTTCTCTTGCAGTTCTGGGATGGCACGTAGGGTCTGAAGGGTGGAATTGAGGTAACAAGTATTTCCAAGGTTGGCGAGACCAGCGGGGATAGCCCCCTCCTGTTGAGCCGCCTCGGCTTCGGTCATGTCCTCCATAAACTTAATAGGCTTGGAGGGTCGGACGAGGTCTTTGCCGGCATCACTCGGAGTTCCCATCAGCATGATTATCTGGCCGGGCTTGAGAGCGAACTTGGACATAGGGTCATTGTCCTTGAGGACGCCCTTGAGAAGGACTTTCTGACGCTCGGGTTCGACGCCGGTGAGGCTGTAGAGCTGGAACTTGAAGACTTCGCCGGTGGATTCGGGATCGACTTCTACTTCGTACTTCTTGCCTTGGTGTTTGACGGTGACTGTAGGAAGCATCCATCATGTTAGTATGGTGACGGCGAGATGTGGCCATGGAGCTTGGATTACCTGGTATCGCCGCCATGTTGACAGTCGAGAAAGGACCAAACAATTAAATAGGTTACAGTCACAGCCTTTAACTGGCGAAAAGAAGAGGATGCAGAAGGGAAGAGAAATGGATGGCGGGTTGACGCCGTATTTGAAGTGAGGATTCACGGCGTTTGTTTGCTGTAGTAATTTATTATGGGATCTGTTTAAGCAGGCAAAACTCAAGATGCGTCAGTCAGTGCAAGTGGCGGGTGAGTCCATTTGGTTCCATAGGTCCTGCTGCGGAATGCGAGCTGCCGGTGGGGCATATCGATAAGAGATAGCTTTTGTGCTTCAACTGACGTCACGTGTCTCCGTTGCCATTTCCTCCTACCTACCTGAGGTACAGACATGGGTACACGCAAGCCACAACCTGCCCCACGTTCAGGCGGTGCGACTTCTTAGCACCTGGGCAACAGCGACGTCGTCGCAACCACAAGGCGCCAGCACTTCCCTAAGCCCACCCCACCTCCAAATACAGCTTGCTTCACTCGTTGAAGGGAGGTCTACCGCAACCTCCGAATCTCTCATCATGGTATCGTGGTCCAATTCTCTCTCAGCTCTGTGCATATCAAACTAACAAGCACTCAAAAAGTCTCAATCTCTCCGCCCGTATCTCCAATGCGTGCGGAGCTCAGTCACAGCCGCCCTCTGCCTCTCCAACTTCGCCTCCCAAGTCGCCGAACGACACAATGTCCCTGAGATCGAAGCTGAGACCTCCCCCGAGGTTCTCCTGACACCCCTCACCATCGCCCGTAACGAGAACGAGAAGGTCCTCATCGAGCCCAGTATCAACAGCGTGCGCATCAGCATCAAGATCAAGCAGGCTGACGAAATCGAGAATATTCTGGTTCACAAATTCACCCGCTTCTTGACACAGAGAGCAGAGGCCTTTTTTATCTTGAGGAGAAAACCGATTAAGGTATTGTCGTCATCTCGCATCTGGCAATTGTCTTTGTGCTGACAGCTGTGACACCAGGGTTACGATATCTCCTTCTTGATAACAAATTTCCACACAGAAGAGATGTTGAAGCACAAGCTGGTAGACTTCATCATCCAGTTCATGGAGGAGGTCGATAAGGAAATCTCTGAGATGAAACTATTCGTATGCTACGCCGCCTGCCACCCAACATGACCCAGGCTGACATATTGCAGTTGAATGCCCGAGCACGTTTCGTCGCCGAGTCTTTCTTGACACCCGTCAGTTCTCTTCACGTCCAATCCAAAATCTATCACTAACACTTCCAACAGTTCGATTAGGAGCCAACCATGAGATTCTCGAGAAGAGTTGGGCCTTGTTACATACTAAAGACCAAGACAATGGGTTACGAATGTTTCATGCTACGATGGGACTTTGCACAAAAAGGATTCATGAGAGCCGAGACACTCCAGAACGCGGCACGAGATGATGATAACGTTTAGAGAATGGTCTCAAGAAGAAGACCGTGTGTCCCATAACGGAATTACCCAAAATATCAGAAATTCACCTCATAACCTACCTTTAACGGATGCAGACGCTGAAACATCGAGTTGGCTATTCGCGACATTACTCATCGTTTACTCTGAAATCCATCTGCCTACCTGATGAATATCGGCCAGATTTTCCCGGCCTGCGATATGGGTCGGGGAAACCGAGAGGAGAGATGGTGGGATGCTGGGTGAAACCTTTGAATGCTGACATTTGTGTTCAAGAGATGCGTGCACGGTTCAAGTTGATGTTCACAATGATGATCTCATCCAATTCGCACTTTGTCGTGAAGTGTATAGGCTTACTGCCCTTATGTGTTGGCGTCCAGCATTTATACAATGTCACCAACTTCTCATGAATAATCTCGGTCATTGGCTTGGCTTGTAGATGGACTGTATACATCTTTCACTCATTAGAAAATCGAAACCGTCAGAGCAGCGCCAAGTAATGCAAGGACAGGGGATAAGCTTATGTAACCCCGGCCAGAGCGCCTATATAAGGCAACACTTCCATAGTTAGTTTTACTTCTTTTTCTCTTCTGGAGATCACCTCAATACATGCTACAACTACAGTGGTTCAGTCCCTACGTGTCACTTCACCTCCACTTCCGCTGTCACCTCCATGACAGAAACACAATGATTCTTAGGTTTGAGACATTCCCACGGTTTCCATGCCTGAGGGACATAAAGGGCGAGCCGGTTACAGGCATCAGTGAGTGAAGATGTGGACTTACGGTTGCAGATATCTTCAGTTCCGATCGACAATCAGATCCGGTCCCACTTGTGTCTGATGATGATCCTGATAGGAACGCCGTCCATGCTATGTGGTGAGAAAATAAGGGACGCTGTGCATTTCATTCTGTTTTCATACCTCTATTGAAGCGGTTGAGGTTTCCAGGTCCGTTGGCGGTTCAGTGAGTACTCTGCTATTTAAGTCGGACTTTTCTTCTTGGACCGTGTTTGTCTTCTCAATAGACTCTTCTCCTTTTTCTCCCGTTTCTGCCATCAAACTCTTTATGGCAAAAACAATGGTTTGTCTCTACCCTCTGAATATTGCTTGTCCGTATTATTCCATTGAAAGAGGGAATTTCAAATGAGGTTTAGCATGGAGATGTCAACTTCCCCCTCCCTCTACTCAGATTTATAAGATAGAGACTAGTGCATTGTAGCCCTTCCGATACAGTGTCATCAGCTACTTGTATGCAATCATTCTAACTCTTGACTACAGTCTGACATAGATGCTAGCCTCTTCGTTCTATACATGTACATTATTCGGAAATGGTACTTATCTAGCTAGCCTTGTACAACCATTGGTAGAGCGGGCTCGGTTGACTTATATGGCACAATACCGCAGCGCGTCTGTCACGAAGTGATATTGACTGGCAGGTTTGTTGCGCGCGTTTTCTAATTTGTAGATTTGGAGGTTTTGGGTGAGACCCTACTAGCATGCTCTTAGATTACTGTAGCGGCGGTCGGGCTGTACGGACCACGGCTTGGCCAGCTGTTCTCAGTCCTTACCTAACACCAGTACTTTAAGATTTTTTTTTTCTTTCTTTCCCTTTCTTTATCTTCCCTTCTCTCCCTCTCTCTCGATTCCCCTTCGTGTTTGTAGCAAATGTTCAAATTCACCTTAATCGTCTCGTACCCTGTGATATTAAATACATAAACACCATCATCATTATCAAGCCCCTGGCGTATCAAAATTCGTAGACATGGAGACCTCTCGTGTGGCATTAATATCTCGATTCCACTCAGCCAGCTTCTCCTCCAACCCCCTGACACAATCGGGCCCTAGCACCAGACGCAGATACCCATCATGACCGCTGGCAACGGCGTTGAGGATTGCCTTCGCGGCCTTATCCGGGTCTCCCTTGCACCAGGCCGATAGGTCTGCGCTGCTCCACCCAGACGCAGCGGTGAACATTGTGTCGAGCGCAGTGCCTTTGTAACCTTCGTTGAGAGTGCCGCCGATGACTGATCGACTTTTCTCTGAAGTCAGTAATCACTGCTCTTTTCGCTTGAGGGCGTAGTAACGCTGGGGGAGGGAAGGGAAACTGACGCGCCGAACGGGGTCATGAAAGCACCCGGCTCAACAATGAGCACCTTAACCCCGAGCCCCTCGACCTCGCGGCTCAGCGACTCGTGCATCGCTTCGACAGCCCACTTACTCGCGGAATATGCACCTCGGCTCGCGCGAGCTATGAAGCTATTCATGTGAACGCCGTGGTCAGGATCTCTTTTGCAAAAGTGAGGAGGGAGATAGTCACATGTACGTACCCGGCACCGCTGCTAATTAGGACGATATCTCCACGGCCACGAGCCCTCATACCAGGGAGCACGGCCCGCACACCACGCATCGGGCCGTAGAAATTGACTTCCATTTGGGTACGAATAATATCGTCGCTACACGTCAAAACAAGTTGTCGCCAATCGTCAACACAACTCACTCGGTGAAATGTCCGGCGCATTGAAGAACAAACCTCATATCCTCGACCCCTCCAATGTAGGCGTAGCCGGCATTATTCACAAGCACGTCGATGCCGCCCAGGTCTTTATCGGCCGAAGCGAACACCGCCTCCGAGTCCGGGTGTCCGGGGTCGACCGCGACCCAAATCCCGCCGCTGGCTTCAAAATCCGGATTGGCGGTCCGGGCTTTGGCGATGTCGCGCGTTGATCCGGCCACTTTGTGCCCGGCGGCCAAGGCCGCTTTGCAGATTGATTGGCCGATGCCTGATGAGGCGCCTGTTATGAGCCAGGTTTGGCGTTGGGCTGTGGAGGATGCCATTTTGTTGCTTTTTCGACTACTATAGGATTTTTCGAAGTCACGACAGCGGATCGAATGTTCAAAAAGTCCTTATATGTATTTCTTGCGAGTTTTTCCTATAATTTGATTATTCATAAGTGCAGCCGAGGTGAAGAGTAGGACTATTTAACATCAAGCGTTAAAGGCGGTATTAAGACTATGTCCGGATGGCTGTTGTCAATTCAATGCCTCTGGTCTCGGACCTCCGTTTCTAAGATCCGGAAACAACTACCGTATGTGGATCCAGGAATGACTGGTACCGTGATCTAATCAAAACAGATAGTTCAATATAAAGAGGAGATAGTGGGCGATGGACGAATTCAGCAAGAGTATTAGATTTTTCAAACTTTGGCGGGGATAAGGACTACAAACTCCGGATTCTCTATCAACAATACCAAGCCAACAGCAACAGTGGGGTGTGGAGTGTGTTGGCTTGGTATGCTAGCTAGGTAGTTTGATATTTGTTAGATAAGAGTTCTCGCCTTTCGTCTTGACTATGTGGTCTGCATGTGTCGTGCTTCATAAAGATTGTTGGAAGATTCAGAAGCATCTACTCCTACTACACGCAGGCGTAAGACTGTGTAGCACAGATTTCAGACCTCTTGCCTAGCGCGGTCTTCACAGGTAGCTTGATCAATGTAAACTTTTCAACCTGATGTTCTATAAATTTGCCTTCGAAACATTATAGTAGAGTTATATACATTATTTGAATCCTCGGAATACAATCATAGCCTCGCTAATCGTTTTATATTCATGATAGTGATGAGCTATCTTTGCTCTATCTCCTCGGTGTAAGTCATTATCATGATCTCGTTGGAAGAAAAAAGGCTGTAAGCTAGTGTCAAACCGCCATGAACCCTTCAACATACTCAATGCGATTTCACAAAAATCCTTGCGCTACGCCATGTCCAGAAGAATGGATAAAAAGCATTTTAGTCTTCTATGCTCGTGGTCAAATCTCAACCACATAGCTCGGCCCTCCTCAAGTCGATTCTTCCCGCATTACCATTTCACCTCCGTCGTTCCTCTCGAGCACGAAGCATCGCTCCGCGTATACGCCATGGCTATTCTGTTCCCGCCAGACAGAAGCCAGGCGGCGCACCATAGGCTTTTTCCAGCCCCCGACATTCAACGTGATCGAGCGCCAAGAGACACCACCACCAAGTCTGCCCCGGCTCATCAGTAGCGCGAAGATCTGTTTTGCCCTGTCCCTGTCGGGATCAGAACCGGGTTCGACAGGTTTGAATACATCTATCACTGTTTGTGTGTGCAAGATGAGTGTGTGGATTAGCGGGAAGTTGCACAGGGTTTCAAGGAATCGCAGTGCATCGCACAGAGCTTCGTCCATGTCGAGTTCAAGTGTGCGCAGTTGCACGAGGTGCTGCGAAAGGATATCGAGGTCCTCAATGTTCAGCGTAGGACAACGGCGGAACTCATCCCCGAAGCCGACGTAATCGCGAAAGCGCAGTCTTCGTAGAGACTGTGCGTGGCAAAGGATCCCGTCGACGGGAAATGAAGCTATGTCACACGCGATACTCAGATCCTGAAGAGCTCGGATCTGCTTGACTAAGATGTACTGGCCCCTCGTTGCCGGTTTGCGGAGATTAGCTGCACGGTGAGTGCTGAAGTCGTCGAGTCGCAGGCTCTCCACGTACCGGAAATCAGAGAACGTTATTGATGCTAGGAATGGTTGTATAGGTACGTCTACGAGCTCGAGGCCTCGAATATCTGAGAAGTCCCAATGCCGATACACTTCCTCGGAGCTGTGGTCCCAATCGTAAGAGCGTAATGCCAGATGCTTGAACGCTGGTAATCTTTCGCCTGGAGAGAAAGCGAATCTGGTCCCCTGTCCTCGGTCACTGTAGGAAAAGTTTTCGAGCCGGATTGACTTGAGTAACAAGCCTTTGAGGGTATCGAGCTGCGCAGTGAGTGGTGGTGTAGGGGTGGCCATTTGGAGCGTTATGAGAGTCCCCGCCGGGATAGCCTTCAAGTATGGATTTCGCTGCTCTCCCCTGAAATCTATCAGAGGGAGGTTTTCGATGTGAAGCTGTATTGGGTTATTTTGTATATGCCTGGAGTTAAGAATATCCGCGGGGACCCAGAAGCTGCCTTTGCGAAGATCATTATTGAGATACCGCCACCTATTTATGTTATTTTCTTCGCCCAATGCCCTCGTATGAAGAAAGATCCTTGCCTCACGGATAATAAATTTTGAATCCGGCTGAGTAAATGCCTGACTCGCTCTGGGTTGAGATTGCTCTCTGCTATAACGTGTTTGGTGTACTCATGAATATTGGCCAACCCTCGTGGGAAGGCGAGTTCAGATCGATGATCTATGATATCTCGAGTCAAATGAAGTGTGTGATATCTTATGGGAGTTGCAATCTTATTGAATCTTGTTGACAAGAGGCGGATACGAGCCACAGATCTTTGGTCAATGCCGTCCAACTGTAAACATATGTTAGTGTCACTTCTCTTACGCAATTGACTGGCTATATTACCCTCGTGACAACTAAAATGAGAATCTCTGTGCTCATAATGTTAAGGGGTACTGTATTTGGGTGGGGATCGATGGAAGCAATGGGCATGCCTTCAACACCACGATGGACATCACTTTTGGGTTGGGATGTGAGTGAAGGGAGACAGTATGTATCCGCCATGACAGTCAGAATGTGACATGGGATGATAATGATATGAGAAGTGTAGGATACGGCCGGGGAGAATACAACTCGATACTCAGGAGCGGCGTGTCAGACGTGTGATGGAAAGAGAAGGAAAGGTCTTTCACAAATCGAGCCATGGCGCAATGAGGACGGCAATAGATCAAGATAGATAGCTGTCCGGAACCCGGATTTGATATCAGAGGTTCAAATTGATTAAACTGGAAAGGAGTGTTGTAGTGGTTCATTACAGCCAATAGTAGTGACAGGGAAGCAGTCGGACGGAGCCATTGAAGGGTCCCAACTAGGCCATTTCGGGGTATATTTACGAGTTTCATAGCTAGGACGCCCAGTGTGGAGGACATGAACAATGGCATCTTGTAAACCCACGCCGTCTTACCGACATAAGCAGGGTCAGGGTCTTGCTTAGAGAGCCTAGCGGGCAACGCTGCAGTGTGCATTCAGCAGAGACGGATGAGGAAGTCTGATCAGAGTTTTGTTGAACCGAGAATTTCAAGTCGTTTCTGAGGCTGAAAGTAAAAAAATTGGGGTATCCCCAACCCTTGATGGGACGGAGCACTATAAATGAGGTCACCGTATAATAAACCAATCGCAAGTAACTCTCATTTTGTTCGTCACGTATGGATACTACCTTGCGTTCTCATGATTGACGGATCCCTGCAGCACAACCCTGAACGACGACGGATGGGGGACAAAAGCAGGAATGACGTGGCGGAAGACAATCGTGCATTGTTGAAAGATGGAATCCATGGGGATTCGCAACTTTGTCCCAAAACGGACTGTCGCCTCTGTACCGTCAATACGTTGAAAAGAGAGCCGTTTATAATCGGCGCCGGCGGCCCCCCTGCTAGCGCCCATTCCGCTACAGCGGTACTGTAGTTTCACCTTCACGTGGCAATAAGTGGCTACAGCACTGGAATGCTCGTAGAACTTGGCATGCTTTAGGTAGTTCACCGGAAGCAATATTTTAGTATGGTGAGGAGTGGCAGGAACTCACTGGCGTCCATCCGGTGCCTGTAAGATCATGCAATTGCTGCACAAGCGTTCTGTACCCTAGATACCACCTATCAATGAAGGTAATTGACCTGTTGAGACCGAAGGAACGTCCAATTATGTAGCTTCACATATCAAATTTGTTTGGTACTATCATTCTTAACTATCGACTTCAATCGGAGCATTAGCTTGTCGGTATATATAAAATTGTCGTTTTAAGGAGGTTGAGCAAACTATCTACGGAGTACATCGCGGCGGAGGGGTGGGGGTTTGGGATCACACTACATACGGAATAGCAAGGGATCTCTAATCGTTCTCGCTATGCGAATTCCTTCTATAACCGTGGCATCCGCCATTGGGGGTGAGAGAATGGGAAGGCAAACCAAACCACCTCAAATAGATCAGGGGGGAAACGAGCTGAGTAGCAAAGTGATAGGGAAAAGCGAACAGCTGGAACTATTAGCATGTGCTATTGAAAGAACATTCTCATCTTGAGTCCAACTCGGAAATCTCTTCGTGTTAAGGCGGGAAGCATCCGCCATCCAATCGCAACTTCAGTAACGATTGCATTGTTTTTAGACCGCCGCTAGTATACCGCCTGGCCCGATCGAAATGGGGCCGCGATCTGCAGCTAGGGTCAAGCCCCGACATATTCTGCGGAATCGTTAGATCCGATCCAGAGTGAAATATCAAGTTTCCAGAAATCACCTGTATTTCTTTCAATTCTGCTTTCTCTCCATGAGATTGCATCAGATTTGACTTAGCAATCATTGTGGCATTCGAGACTCAGCTTCTTGAGTTTCTCATTCCAACTCGCTGAGGGTGGCAAGAATCTGGCTTCACTGTAAAAAGTCCACGATGCTTTCTATTCACTCTAGCTCGAAATGACACCCTGCACGCCACATACCACCGGGCGAGCTGAGTGTAGTGCGAATGAGATATTCGACCGGGAGACGAGAATTACGTTGATCACGGCATATGTCTCGTTCTCCACCGGCGTCTGTTTGGTCTATGAATGTTTCAAAGCTCTATGTATGCAGACGCCCTATAGCGAGAGCAGGGTTAGAGGGCTGGTGTGGCAATAGCACCGCGAACTATTACGTTCTAGACTAGGTTGTTACAAGTGCTTGGAATTTATCATACGATTTATCTGCGTGCTTGCCTACTAGTAAGATTATGACCTAGTAAATATTTCATCTCTGACAAATGTTGAAGCGTTAGCATAGAGGCCCTCAAGACTATAGCACTCGTCTGTAAATGGGGATACCGGTATCTGATGTTTGCCCCCTTCTCTTTAACCTTCAACCAACTTAATTTGATCTTGTTCATTTGATCTGCTTTTGATTTGTGTCTACATCTCTACATAGCAATTCTCTCTCTATTTTGCTTCCACTCTCAACGTAGAAAATATTAGAATTAAGTAGTCTGTAATCTGTTTTTAGGGATACAATCTGATATCCTCTCTTGTCTTGTCGGGGAGTGCCAAATATCATGGTTCTTTAGTAAGATACAGTGGGAGAAGATCCTTTTTTTTTTTTCTTTTCTCAGAGTTCGACGGTGAAACGAGCTCTCAAGGTCTCTCCATAGCGATAGAATAGCCAAGGTACTAGTGTAAATGCCAAAATGATGAAACCAAGTACGCTATTCCCCCACCCAAGTCCCAAGCTGTTGTACAATGGTGGTGCGGCAAGGTCGAGAAATGCTCCAAATGGTGATCGTATCAGCAGATTCGCTGCCAGTGCAGAGGCTGCTGCTTCTGCCCCAAAAGAGCCGACAAGATATATCTGGCTTGGTATCAGTATGAATAATGATCCAAGTCCAACTATGTATGTACCCAATATGGGAACAATCCAATGGACGTGATAATACGCAGTCCAGCCGTATAGAAACAAGCCGAGCGGAGTGATAGGGCTAAACCACTTCATAAGAATGAGGCGCTGTTCTGGTTTCGCAGGCGGACTATCCTTCTTCTGCCCTAATAACTTGTCGCTGAGAAGAGAGAATAGGATTAGTCCACTGACAAAGCCCAGACCGAGGCCAAGATAAGCCAGACCTGCAATGCCCGGCCTGAACCCGTAAACACCCTCAAAGACGGATGGGAATGTGGTAAAAAGCAAGAAAGTTAGACCGAAGACTAGTCCATTATAAAGTGATAAAAGAAGAACGATGGGCATGAATACTAGCATCTTTATGGGGCGTATGATTGCGAGAGAGAGGTTTTGACTTGATGTCTCTTGGCGAGCATATTTCGATGTCAGTTTGACGTTTTTATCCGTCTTGCGCATTTGTTCGGCCTTCCGACTTAGGAGAACTGCAGCATTTGTCTCTCGCATAAACAATATGGTGGCGATGCCGATTAAAGCAGACTAGATGCAAAAGTTATTAGAACCTCAAGTGGCCCATTCGTAGGTTAATCAGTATGACTTGCCAGTATGAGTATAATACGAAATGTCCAGCGCCAGCCGACGTACTCTGTGACAAAGCCTCCTATGATTGGGCCAAGAACCTTCCATTGGTTAGCATCTGTCTAGTTTGAACAAAGCTGTGAGAAGATGGAACTCGTACAGGTCCGATCAGCGGTCCAACTGCAAATAGAGCAAGAGCCTTGCCTCTCTGTTCTTGAGGTGTAATATCGGCGATGGTCCCACCTCCAATACTCAAAGGTCCCGCAGCAGCGGAGCCGCATATGAAGCGGAAGATGAGAAACATGGCGGTGTTCTTGCTGAAGGCGCAGCCCAGTGTAAACGCAAGGTAAACGGCATTGCAAGAGTGATATATGATAAGGCGGCCATTACATTCTGATAGAGGGGCGAGAATTAGAGGGCCGAGGGCGAAGCCGAGAATGTAGAGGCTGACTGTTAAGCCCTCAACTATAGAATTGGTGATGTGAAAGTCGACTGCCAGCTGCGCCGCTCCTGGCGCGAACATTGTTGCAGCTAAGTTTCTGAAAAAGATGATTAGCTACAGCACTCTAGCTTTTCGGTTAGTATCAAGGACAAATACTCACGCATTCAGAACAAATAAGCTGACGAGGGCAATATGGATGTTCTTCTTTGATGAAGGCCAATTCAGAGGGTTTGCAGGGTCATCGCCACCATCCCAATCCACAATTTGGGGATCTAGAGAGCCGGTAGCTGACGGAGTTTGTCTCTTCTTCTCTAAATCTTCGTCCATGTTGTCAGAAGGCTGTATGTAGTTTCCGAACAGATACTATAGTGGATTTCTACGCAATTGAGAAGGAGGGGAAAATCCTGTCATAGCAGTCTATACGTTTTCTTAAATGACAGGCTAAAGATAGGAAACCACGGTATTTCTTATTATATATGAACTAAATTGTGGAGATCTAAGGAAGAGCTACAGTTCATATATAATTACCGGGCCTCTGATCGGTCAGCAGCCCGCTCTGTTACGCATTTCCAGCGCCCGATGCCCCGTTGGGGTTATTCTCAGGTCGTTAGATTACCTTCAGAGAAAGCCGAGGCGGACGCATATGACTTCTGTGAAATGCTAGCCATAAGTCACGTAGGTCGACCTGTGGGGACGATGATCGGCGATTAACGTGATAGTCCAGCGTTGGAAGGACCCCTCAGGCGTGATGATGGAGAATTTTTGGTAGCACCACATTCCATATGCTCTTAATCGCCAGCCGTACCGCCTGCCAGCAGTACCGGAACAAGGTGAAGAGAATCTCGGGCAATAATGCGAAGCTCAGGGTATCTGTTGAAGCTGTACGGCTAGGGCCGAATGACGGACTATCGGAGCATCGGAGCATCGGGGCGGGATTTAGGCCGGGGCCACAGCCATTCCTTCTCCAATACACCTAGGCCTGTTGGTCTGTCTCAACTACGACCTGATTCTGTCTTTGATCATATTCTGACTACTTTCGCTTACACTAATTGGAAATTTATAACTCCCCATCTTCAAATCATTCTACGCCGTCACAGCGCTCAGAGGCCGGGGCAACGGGGAATCGGAATCCAAACTAGTCTCTCATCACAAACCACGACACGGTCTCCGGACCAGTAAACCCATCGCACTACTCACTCTAAATCTATTAGCTGTCAGATATAGAAGCGTCGTGCATATAGCATGTCTGAGCAAACCGAAAAGCCCCCGAGGGAATGGGGTGCTGGTAAAACGTCGAGGGGCAGAGCCCGCTTACCCTCTAGCAGGCGTCGAGATAAACCGCAGCTATCTTGCAATTTCTGCAAGCGAATGAAGTAAGTATATGGTTACTTGTCACATCCACCTCGATCCTCATCTTCTCTATGTTCGAATCATCTAATGGGAGGAGGAGCTTTCCATCCTACCCTACCTCAGGCTTCTGGAGATGAATACTGACAACCATTAAGAGTACGATGTGACAGACTGAGCCCTTGCAGTACCTGTCAAAAAAGGGGTCTCGGCTCGTCGTGCACATACGCTAGCCTCAACACTCCATCTTCCTGCGACAAACCCACAGCCCCAAAGCCGCCGGTCACTGTGCAGGAGAGGATCCGCCAGTTAGAATCTCTAGTTTTAGAGTTGATGCAGCAGACAACAGAGTCGAGTCGAACCTCTTCTGAAAAATCCGATCAGAGGTTGAGACTACCTACTTTGAACCCCCGGCATGATGCTAATCAATCACCTTCTGCTCCGACAGATGACTGCCCGACCGAGGACGCTGGTACACCCCCAGCCAATGTTGGCAGCATGCAGAAGACCCGGTCAGGTGCTAGCTACGTCAGTGCTGTTCATTGGGCAACTGTACTCGATGGTATTTCTGAGCTCAAAGATCACTTTCATGAAGTTGAAAAAGAAGCGTGGCCCCAAATTCAAAAGACTGCCAGGCCACTTGCTGTTGACCTAAGTGGCCCACAACTATTATCAGGCTGTGGCGTATTACCCACCAGAGCCGAGATTCTGGCCGCTATCCCCCCTCGGCCAGTTGCGGACTTGTTGATCTCGCGGTTTTTTGATCTTTTTGATATGTCACCAGGTTCGTCTGCACCCATGATACTGAAACCAAAATTCCTGCTCATCACTGCGGCATAGCCGTACTACACAGTGCTGAGTTCCTAAATGAGGTAGTGCCCTCCTAAGTATGGCCGTTTCTCTATGTGTTTGCCTCTGACAGCTGTATCAGTACGAAGATTTCTGGGCGGACCCGTCAACGACGTCCCTCATCTGGCTTGGTCTGTTGTTCACCATGATGTGCCTTGCTGCTCAAGCTCAGAAGTACCATTCAGATCCGGATAATGGTTATTTTCAAAGTACTTTATCTCTTCAGCATGACTACGAGAAGATGGTAGAGACGTTCAGACCCAAGATAGCCCAATGTCTTACTCTGGGAAACTATACAAGAGGAGGCCCCTATGTGTTGGAAACGCTCATGCTGTATATTGCTATTGAGCTGTTCGTTTGCAAAGATGCTGAAATTGGAATTTGGATCCTCCTTGGAACGATGGTGCAGCTTGCAATGCACATGGGATACCATAGAGACCCGAAACATTTCAAAGAAATGACTCCTTTTGAAGGAGAGATGCGAAAACGAGTTTGGGCAACCGCTGTTGATCTTGATCTTGGCATTTCCATGCAGATGGGTCTTCCGAGATTAATCAAACAGTGGCAAGCTGATACACAAGCGCCTTCGAACCTCTTCGACTCTGATCTCGATAAAGAGATAAAAGACATTCCTCCCTCACGACCGGACTCAACCCTCACGCCAATGCTTTTCCGCTTAGTAAAAAGCCGCTTCATGACAACTGTTGGAATGATATGGAATTTTGCCGCTGATGTCAGGTCATATCCTTATACGGAGATAATGAAGATGGACACGAAGCTTCAAGATGCACGTGCCTCGATCCCGAAGTGTCTCAAATGGCAATCTATCGGGGGTTGTATACTTGACCCTCCGCGGATTATTTTGCAAAAGGTCTCCTTGGAGAGTATTTTCCACAAAGCCAGAATAGTACTGCACCGCAAGTTTCTGTATTGTTTGCTGACAGATGCCCAATACGCCTACTCTCGAAAAGAGTGTGTAGATTCAGCACTTCAACTCCTGGAACTCCAGCAGATGCTATCGAGAGAGACGCAGCCTGATTGCCGACTTCACGAACAGGGCTGGAAAGTATCATCTCTACTGAACGGCTATTTTCTTCTTGCAACTAGCGTTCTCTGTTTCTATTTACGGCAAGTTCGCCATAAAGTTCATCCAGAAACGGACGAATCTGAAGTCAATAGGATTCGACAGTCTTTGAAAGAATCTCACAATATATGGCTACGCTCGAGAAAATCCTCTAAGGAAGCTCACAAGGTCGCCGAAGCTCTAAGTGTAGTTCTGGGAGATTGTGCAGCTTCGGAGACGAATAAAGACATCAATGCCAACCTGCCGACTCCTCCCACTGAGATGCCTATATCACCGGTGTGTAATGGAGCGAATAGCCATAACCCAGGTGAGAACTCATTCTATCTATAGGACACAAGTACAATCAACCCCGTTTTATTCTAATATACAGTTGGTCTAGGGAGCGTTGCTAGCTTTGAGTCCCAGTTTACGGTCTTTGATGTCAATACGTCACCAAGCTGGGCGAGTCTTACGGGTGAGGTTTCAGGCTCCATGCCATGGCTTATGTCCAACCCAGAGATGAGGTCCCAAAACATGGATGGTAAGCGAGTCTCGTGGTTCTGGTGAACAGGAAACTGAGTGAATTAGGAGTTACAGACATGTTCGGTATATTTCAGTGGCCATGGAGCATGTGATATAATGCATTGATGGACAGGGTTGCATAAGCGGACAGGCAGCCATATATGACATATCGAATGGCCCAAGAGGCATTGTCCTCATCATCATAAGTGTCTATATCTGGTGGCCAACCTCGATCTCGTGTAGCGTCACACGCTCGGCGATTGTAATCAAGGAGACCGTCACCGGCGAAAATGCGATTTGCAGGCCATTCAAGAGTCCACATAAGCATCAATCTCAGATCGTCTCGGTTCGGTGAAGGTGGCGGACTAGCTCAATACCGCATATTGTGGGAGACCTCGAAGCTAAGGAACATGCATTGGAGACCTCAAGATGCATTCACCGAAGCCAACAAAGAGGTGGAAAAAACCGTTTCACGTCGTTTCCATGTAATGATGAATTTTGCCTGGTGTCGGCACACCATCTGACGTGCGCGTCCGCGTGCGCGATGAAAAGTCTGGGTGTATAGAAAAGAACTCGTAACACCTTTATGTAAACTAGCAAATAGCTGAAAATCCACTAAAACTATGAAAAGGACATGAATCTCAGCTGCTATGATTCATTCATATGTCGTTGATCTATTGAAGGCGAATCCGGGCCGAATGTGGTGCAACAGGTGCGGCGGTGAGGTTGAGGCTCGTGGTGGCGTCGGTCCTGACCGATTGTAAACACGCGAAACTACACGCGCGGGGAATTATTCGAGAATTCTGAAGGAATATGGCGATCATCTAAGCTTCCTGTCTCAAGACACTCAGGGTCATGATAAGCGCGCGCTTGACCTATCAGGTGGAAGATGCAGTGACAGACCACCATGACCGACCGTGGGGTATGTCTCGAGTTCCAATTGAGTTGATAAGTTAGGAATATGGCTCTATTACTTCTCATCAATCAAGAGAGCTGTAGGCTTGAGTCTTAATAATGTACGCTCCTTATTGAAGCGTTGAATTTACATTTACAAAAAATGGGTGCCTAGAAGAGCGGCCAATGATTCTCAGTGCCGTGAGGATTCAATATCGTATTCAGCAAATGCATCAGGCAGCATTGTCTCGTACAGTCGAGAATCCCAGCATCCTCGTTTCGTCTCGAATTATGGCGGCACAGCCCCTACGATTCGCTCTGACGTGTCGGAAGGATTCTATAGTGAGCCCAAAAATGGTAGAAAATGGCCCCCAAATCCTTATGAGCCCTGGCCGGAGCAGGGTATCCCAAAACAGATATGCGCGTCGTGGCAGTGATAATTTCCGTGCGTCAGCTATCTGTCTCTTGCCAATGAAAGTCAACATGAACCCCTCCTAAACAGAACTTATTTCCACTTGCCAGTCTCTTTCGAGGCCACCCCCTGCGAATCGTCAGCATGCAGGAGTCGACTCGGCGGGTGCATGTGGCTTTGGCTGGGTTAGCAGACAGAGGAGAGAGGGAACTACGAGGCTCAGTGAAATTATGGTGTGAATGGAATGTCTTTATAACCCTCGCGAGTCGCCAAATGCGTCTGCGCGGCGTCGCGTGTGCTTCCTCAATGTGCAAATCCCCACAAACCGCTGTTCGTATGCCGACGCCTCGGTGACACCAAGAATGAAGCTGTCCGGATGTGGTGGGACGCGCGTGAAACTTCCGGTTTTGCCAGCTATTATATTCTATCTAGTATGGAGTTGGAAACAATTTCGAGCGTTGACCGCTCGTCTCTCGCAAAAGTTCAACATTCTACTCCGGGCCCTCGGGCTGGGCGTATTGGCCCGTATCAAGGGCGATGAACCCCCGAAGGTCCTCATTCATCAGTCGAGGTTCTCTGCGCTCTCGCACTGCGCTGTCCACCTATTCCCTTCCGCTGCATCGTTCGCGCTTATAAGCCTCAATTTCCAAGGGCGATTTATCGGCGCGACCCTGCAGGGAGTGCAGTTAATCTCCGACGACGTCAAGCTCGCTGCTATACAAGTTGCTGCCAAGGTTCATGTGAGTTGACTGAGACTAAGGGTGCCGAGGTATCTTTTATAATACGGGCCTTTGCTAAGATCGAATGTAGGAAATATTGATTGTCGCTAGCCTGTCTACTATCATATTTCATGTCATGCGCTCGAATTTGATACATGGTCATGGAGTGCCGCTTGGGCTTATTGGAGCTGGCTGGTCCTTCTCTGAGGCGACGTGAGTCACCCAACGCCTGAAAAAGAACACGACCTTTTGACTCAGGTCGTGATGAGCTCATAAGTTGACGAATCCATCAGATACTTCTTCTCCGCTGAGTTCTGGGGCGGGGCCTTATCGAGGTCTGGCAGCCGCCCATGGTCCGAATGTCTCTTGATTCCACTACTTGTCATATCAGGAATTATCGCTTCTTTTGCTGGACCAGCGACTGCTGTTCTTGCAACGCCAAAAACATCGGACTGGAATGTCGGAGGCGCTACAATTTGGCTGAATGGTACGATAGCTCCCTTCTTTCATTCCTATTACTAGCAGATACTTTGAACGCGCACTCACAAATAAGTAAGGCAGCCAAGAACAGCTCTGGCCGACGGAGTTAGACGGAACTGTACTACAAGGTTATAACTGCTCCACGACAGAAAGTCGACTCTACGATCCGAAGTGCCCCTCAGGAGGATTTCCATCCTTATATCAGTACTTTAAAACCCGGTGGGAATACCCCGACTCCCCAAGTCAAGTCGAGTTCGATCTACAGGATTACAGCATGATTAAGCGCCTATTCGCCGTCAACAGGATCGAGTCCGCCTACAACACTCACGTATATACTGCTCATTGGGCGACAGCCATGGTCCAAGACGCGAAACGCGGTTTATACGACCTGAGCCTCATTTGGCTCCGTGATAGTCAACCACACGCACCACCGTACCCGGCCTATCTTGACGTTGCAGCTGACATGACTTATGGGGTCAATGGGCTAGCACCGCTCGTAGAAACTGCTTGCGTGACGAACTTCTCAATATCAATCACTAACGAAACCCTTGAAACCGATTGGATCGTACCGTTTCCGACTCACAGTGGTGATGATTGGGGCTTTGATATTGACAGTGATCCTCAGGGGCTGAGCAGCCCGGTGCCGTATTTCACGAAGGAGGTCGACCTTGGAAATACGACTCAACAATATCTTCAGGATAGAGGGTTCGTCACCACGCAGTTGAATGGTAGTATCGCCGTCAATAATACCACACCTGCGGTTGTTGTAGTTCCAATAAAGCTCCCTGTCGATAGCTCTACCGGGAATCCTGAGTTAGGATTTGTCATTTTACAGCGTCAAGCAGACAGCACAACCTTTGAAGTAACCTCTTGTACAGCTGACACCTACTGGACCAACGCCCAGACGCAGATTGTGTCACAGCCGGAAGCCAACAGAGGTCGTCACGAGTATACGAAGGGCCGAGTCAGGAATGTTGTGACAACAAGTCTTGCATCGTTCCTGGTGGATGGTCATTCCGCATTTTACTACGGCAATCCGATTGATATCCAAACCGATTGGTACGACCTCATGTCTCCCACGCTGGCAGACTCAGTCAGCCAGGGTCTTGAGCCTTCGGCTCGGTACCCGTCCTCTACAGAACGCACTCTAATGGAACGGCTTCTTGAAACGATACTCTATCCACTGTACGATACCCCGACAACCGGCTTGGCAAGCGTGCGAAGTATTGAGCTAGCCGTTTCCTCATTCCTCGTTGACGGTCTCTCCCGCTGCGGCAGCACATTACAGAACAACGCGAGCGCCGCTGTCGGCTGGCCCACCTTCAACCCGAGCAACAATGCTATGGCGCGGAGCCTAGTGTACAAAGGCAGTCCGAAGCTGCAGGGCGCATCATCGAAGCCTGCCGTGTTCGGGAACAACGATGCTACTGAAATGGTCATGAAGGCAGTATTCAATGGATATTTGCTTGGCATGACCAGTGGCTTTGACTACTTCGCGGTAGTCATCCTCTTGCTGCACGCTTTCATGGCACTGGTGTACACAATCTGGGTCTCCTGGTTTGGTGCAGTTATGGAGGTTATAGATAACATCCCGGAACTAGTAGCTATCGCGCAGAACTCGCCGCCTCCTGACGGTGACGCGCTAGGCAACACATGCGCTGGCATCCGAAGTCTCAGGACCCTTGGCTCAGTTGCTATAATGGAGACAGCGCGTGTTACCGATAAGCCTGCTGCGAGAGAAGAGCTCGTGTTGCGGTTTACCGACAAACCACGGGACATTACGAGGATCCCTCAGGTCGAACAAGAGTACGGGGCTATAGAGGACTTGTGATTATCAAGAAAAGCATAGAAAAACGGACACGCGCAATTGGTTTGGAATTTCTTAGGCTATCAGCGAGGGAGATATGATTTACGAGAAACCTAACAGCGATAGATACCCTTTGCTTGATTGAAGAATAATGCTTTAATAAATCGACATCTTCATAGAATGATACCGATCAATTTCGTCACGTTTCGGAACTTGACCCCCCTTTTCTGCCTTGAGTTGCGATCAAGGCTGGAATAAAAAGATATGCTCATCATATTTCCTGGAGAAAACCCTATTATTCAAATCATGAAGTATTTCGCTCACATCTAGACCGAGTCACCGTCCCAGAATAGTCGAAACACAGATCAGCTGTTAGTCTTGGGATAGAGAACATGGGCCAACAGCCCCTCCTCAACAGAAGAAAAATTGTCCTAGTCGTCGGAATTCATGATGATCATCAATTCTCATCCTATCCAAGCGAGGTTTTTAAGAAGGCTTTATTTGAGTTTCACAGGGCTGAAACGAGATGCGCCACAGCTGCGTTCCGGGCTATTAATAGCCCCATGCGCGAACACAACGGCCCAATAACAGCCAATAGCAGCTATTTTTACCACCTTCCTCGTTGATCTACAAGAAAATGAAAGCCAAATGTCTTAGGTAAGCCTGAAGGACACAAAATGTGCTGATTGAGTTGCGATATTCTGATGTATGCAACTTTCCAAAGCAACGGTTCAGCCAAACAACGGAGCAGTGCTTATGACCAGATCCGATGATGAGATATGATGACTTGAAAGATACTGACGTTAGTATTTGCATTTGACCAGTAGAGAATGTGGCTAAACCTTGTTGAGTTATCAAAGAAAGGAAATGAGATTTGCACATTACATAAGCAGCAAGAAATACTTTATGATAGGAACAAGCAATTGCTTTGGTGTGTCTGGTTAACTTTTAGAATATGCAGCATGTGTCACACTTCCTATAAGCCCTACAGCGCGTCTTATGCTTACGAAAGGCTCTTAAAGGCAGTAAATCCACTGGGTTTGATTTAGCAGCATAATTATTATAGCTGAGTCATGACTGGATGTCCAATATGTTTCAGAGATGGTTGCGAAAAGCTATCGGCTGACGGCTTGCAATCTGAGAACTGGGTGTTCGGTGATGTTCCATTTATGACGTTTTTTGAAAACCCTGTTGTTGATAAATTTCTGACTTTCCGCTAAGCCTAACAACGCCTACAACATCGATCGTAATCTACAAGCAGTGACCTAGTGGGGCCTCAGAAGAAAGCAGAAGAAAGCCTTGAGAACCCTCTCTAAGGGCCGCGTGAAGGAGAAAGGCGCATGGTTGTATTAAGTCTAGAACCCATACTTAGGTCGTTAGCGCTGGTAATGTCAATCTAGTAAGTTGGATTTGGGACATCCGGAAGAAACGGATCTACCATAGCTCCACCTATCGAGATGCAAATCAATGCGCCCCAGAATCTCATTTACGATATGAGGCTTCAGTGATTGCGTTCCCTGCCGTAATTAATTGTTAAGCGAAGCATCCTGGCGTCGAGGCATTGAATTCGCTTTGCAGGGCAACCTGACATTACGGCCATAAAGCCCGGGGTTCCGGCTAGCTTTTAGGAGCCAGTATTTTTAGTCTCGAAGCCGTCGTTTCCGCTTGGACTTAGCGCTAAAGTTATGAATACTTAACAGCTGAGATACTGGTGGGATAGAAAGTGGTACCCAGTGCAGAGGCAGTTACCACGCCTATATCAACCCCATCGGGACACGGTGTCATAGACCTTCACTTCCACTCATCAACATCATTAATCTACCCCTAATAAAACCCCCATATTATTACCACACGTATCAATACCTGACTAGGCGCATTGAACAATCATACGATTATGCTATACTGTCAGGCATCGACAATAAACTTTTTTGACAGGCCCGCTAATGGGCGTCCAATAATCTCCAAGCTACGTGTGCATCGGCGTTTCAACCACGCTCCCGGAGAGCTATGATCCCGCACGCCTCGCTTACAACGGAGCGATCCGGCATACCTTCGTATACCAGTTCGTTTACATTCTTGCTTATCCCGTAGACTTCCGTTCTCTCTTTCTCATTCCCACATAGGGGCTGGAGTCCTTGGGAACGTGACTAAGCATATTTGGCAGTCGGACAGTGTATCTGTCTTGAGGGGCCACAGTGAAATATGAAAGGCGTTTCGACTCTGCTTCAACACGTGATGTATTTAGGGATGGTCGGAACATAGCGAAAGCCCTTTAATGTCACCGTTCCTTCTCTCCCCTTCTTGTCAGGCTCATAAGATCGATTATTCCGCAAACACGCGAGAAGAACGAAAAAGTAAGAGGGCGGGTGTGTGCGCCGGGACAACATCAGGCATTCGAAAACGAGTTCGCGTAGCATTTAGTGGCCCTGCCGGCTGCTATTACCGATACACAGGATGTAGGGGTCCCCCGTGTTTAGTACGGGGCGGTGATCTGCGTAAGGAAAGGGATGTGCTGCAGGGATTTCCCCTCGCTAGCGGCATCCACGTAGCGTATCAATATTAGCGCGTGCCGCGACGCCAAAACGGCCGGACTCATTGGGAAATCCACGCAATCCTAGAGGCTCGTTAACGATGATGGCTAAGCTGTTTGTTGACGATGATTTCAGGGAAGGTTTCATCTTGCTTCCTAGTCTCAATCCACGAACTGAGTTGTTGGAATCTCTAACCGACCAACTTTTCACTTTTATGATTAACCGCCCTTATCAGATGACGTCTGAACTTGCGGAGTGTCAGAGCGCGCGGTTTTTGAGCTTTCAGTAAAGTATTCTAGGCATCGGAGCCGGAAAACAAGTATCAAAGAGGTGACAGAGCCCATTCTTAGCTATGTGATAGTTCTCTGGCTTGAAAAAACAAGCATTACGGAACAATTGGTATGTAAAGCCGGTGAGAGATTTCTGATTGTGTTTGTGAGTTGTGAAACATCTAAGCTGCCTTACCGTATAAACGGCATTCACAATATGTAGACGTTACATAGACCACTGCTACAAGTTCGGGCATACATCCGATGCAGGGTTCAAGGAACGAGCAGGTCAATGCTAGAAAAGCCTCTTGCATCGCTCTACAGGGTACTGTTACGGAGTACGGAGTTTAACCACGATGATTATGAAAGTTGTGTCGTACTGAGAGCTGCCAGGATCTTCGCTAGCCGAGTCATGCAGACGGGACGGGAATGTGCGGGGATATCTCGTTAAAAGTATAGTGAGATTCATTGAGGCATTGATGATTGATAGCTAGGCAATATGAGACATATTTATCTCAGCAAGCTTCCGTATGCGGAGTATATTTAGCAACGTAACAATTGTAGACATAAGGAAAGAAGAGATTCGCGCTTGCTGTCTGTGATGAGATGAGGCAACAAGCATCGTCGATCTCGCTGAAAGAGACAAGGGTTGTCTGCAGCCGACCTCTATTCCCCGAACCAATTGACGTGTTTCCTTAAAAGGAGTTAAACATGACGACACTCGTTCCAGACCTCGGGAACCTGGGGCCAATGTACGAAGTATGCGAGATGGAAGGACTGCTGGTGGCAGACTGGGGTGCGATGATCATGACATAGATGGAAGCAGATGGTAATTTTCGCAGACATAAGAGTCTGTTTTCAGTATTATTGCGCAACTGGAACCCATTTATTCTTTCGAATTACGGCAGATTACAAGTCAAGCACTCAAGAGTTTTAAACTCCGTTAGCGATAATAGCCCGGGAACCACATTGTAAGCGTCTCAATAGTTGTCTGCACTATCTCTATAAGGACACCCTTCATCACCTGAGGAATAGAAAGTGATGATTGGACAAAACACTAACAGAAGCCATTCCAAAGGACTCAGCTCGTTGATCGGCCAATACCGACAGTAGCGTGCACGCGGCAATACAGAATCTTCAGAGAGTTCTGTTCAATCATTCAACTCTTCATGGCGCTAATGTCAAATGGCCTGCGTGCCGGTGGTGTCAAAATGGAGCTACGGTAGCGTCTCCAAAAAACGTGGCTCTTAGGCCGCCGTAAGGAGAAATAGGAAATCCCTTCATATCTTACAAAAGATCCCATGCGGCCGTGAACTTGTTTTTTTGGTATCCGTAGACGAGTTAATGACAGGCACGGCAACCCACCGGCATCATCCTGTTAGCCTTAAATGGCTTTACCATGCACTCTCTTTTATCAAGGATTAAGGCCTTATGTAGTATGGAGAAAGATGGCTCTATTACAGGTGTGATGCACATCACATCTCGATGCCAGCACGCACAGACATGTATGGACACGCATAATATTTATCGAGAAAATGCAATGCAATACATTCTTTGCTGATGGAACATCATGTAATGCGCCCACCCGAGGTGTTGGTGATCTTTGCAATATCCAGACCGTGCGGATTTGAATATCCACAAGTTGAATGTCTTATTTCGGCTTCCAGGGGTAAGACGAGACGGTATCCGTAGAATGAATATGATCCGTCAATGGGACTTCATACCCGTGCTCAACACAGAGAATTTATTTGCCTCAAGTTCAGATCGGTATCAGTCATTACAGAGTACGGAGTTCAAATTGGGCGTTCAGGGGTTGGCTAATCCGCACGCACTGCGGCGCGATGCAAGCATGTATGAATATGTATTTAACCCCCTTGTCACCTATGCAAAGCCGCTTGAAAATGGGGCAAAATTCTCTGGAGAGAGTGCATGCTGCACATCCACGGCAGATGGTCGGCCTGCTCCATGAAGATTAGTTGGCATTGCGAGTGAGCATGATCTTCCAGTGCTGTGGCTGCACGCCTAAATCTACAAAGCTGGACTTGTATGAGTTTTCAGATGACTTATAAATCTTTCGATCCACAAGCTGGGATGGAGGAGTTTGCATGTCTCCAAGCCTAACAGTAATGCCATCCTGGTTCTGCTGATCCTGCCTAGAAGGCAACAACTAGATTTCGTAAATCAAGAACTGGAAATTCGGCATACCCCTGCTTGTTGAAGTAATTAGCAACTAGGCGGACAAGCAAGGCCATTAGTTGGCATAGTATAACCACACAAGCAAAGATATTGCAGCTAGAAGAAAATGGCAAATGTAAGTCCCCCGCTATCTGCGGATATTACCCAACAACTACACATCACATATAACATCTATTGACTGTTCAACGTCCTGTCACTTCTGTTCTCTCTCTCAACGTGCTACGCATGTTGCGACTCGGATCGATTTGCCGTGTTATCAATAATGAGACCTCTTCATTTTATCAAAACAATACTATTTTCCTGTTATGCTCACTTCGTCGCGGATCGTCGCGTGAGGAGAAGGTAGATCCCAAGCATCCTAATATTAGCCCCCTGAAGGGCATCTTCTGTACCGTGTCTAGTACCGGAAGACCATCTCGTATCCCGCCCACTTGCCGTAGCAACTACCGGAAGATCTGAGCGATTTTTCTCTTGTTGTCCCTTGCCTCTTTCTTGCTTTCCAGGATCCGTGAGTCCCTCTGTTATTGAGTTTCAAGTTGCTGGGCTAGTTTGTAGTGATCGTCATTTACCTGTTAAGGTGTTGGGACGAGATCGAGTCTAGTAATAATGTTGCGGTGGAAAAGAAGGTATTGATTTATGATCACTAAACATCAAGAGGCAAAATTGTAATGTCACAGACCGCACCCAATTGGAATTTGAACCATTTGAACATTACCAGCGTCATCATATTCTTGCGACTAACCTGTTCTAAACCCGCCTTTTTGCCCTTTTTACACATCTTGGTTCCATGTAACACTTATACCCCGCCCTTCAGCTCAGGGATGGACAAGTGGATTGCAGTCTTGTTATCGAAAAGACTTCGCCTCAGTTTTGTACACACTATAGTGAAAAGAGAAGATTGCAAGAGAAACTCCACAATGGCGTTTCAATGCCGAAGAGATTCCTACTACCTCGCCTTTTGCTCAAACGCCAGTGCAAATGCTTTCCGTGGCACGTATTGCTGCTCCTTCCAAGACGCCTGTGCCTGTTTTCCGCATGCCTTTGTCCCATGTTCCATTCAAGATTACACCGTTCCTTTACCGGCTCTGCGAGCAGACCTGTATATCTCCGAAGGCCATTCTTCTCAACCATATCCAATCAGGGTATTATCAATAAGCAATAATAAAGAGGCTGTAAAATACTGTTTGTCGTCAAATAATTAAAGGGTCACAGTCAAATGACTTTATTCTATCGTAGTGATGAGCCGTGGCCGTCAAAGTTGTGGCATCCACGCTCGTGTCGCTTCATGTTACTTCGAACACTGAACGCCTTGCCGCAGCCGGCGTGAGGGCATTTGAAGGGCTTCTCGCCGGTGTGAGAGTGGCTGTGTATGCGTAGGGAGCTGGGACGTGAGAAGGCCTTATTGCAGGTCTGGCAGATGTACCGGTCTTGCGACTGTGGGAAGGATGCTGCTGACGATGGAGAGATGTAGTGGTGATGCTGCCATGGGTTTGCGCCTGCTGACGGAGTCATCGACACAGCAACTGGTAATGGAGGGAATGACTTGTGAGAATTAGATGAAGTGTGCTTCCTCTATAATATCAGATTGAACTCACTTGTGGTAGTGGTCGTTGGTAAAAAAGTCCAGATATCTGAGATTGCGCTGGCGGAGCTGGTGGTATTGAGGGAGCGTAGTACGATGATAACGAGGGCTGGTTCAAGTATGAAGACGTGAAGGTGGGTTGTGAGTACGGCTGGGCTTGCATCGCCATCCGTGGAACACTGGCGCTTATGCTCTGTCGGTGAATATCCTCTAAGGGCGGTGTCGTCTCATAATAGAAGTTGCTTGACCCAGACACAACGCTGACCGATTTCGTTGATGGTGAGTTGTATCCCTCAAAGGAAGCATCCGTGCTCATAGGCGGTGTTGGAGGCAATGCACTCCTAGTGTGACCATTGTTTGAGTAGCCCGAAGAGTTAGGTCGTGTCTCTGACTTTATTGAAGAGGCTGCATGCTCGTTAGCAAGGTCTATCATCAAAAACACACACCCAATTGTAGCTCGTACCCTGTTGCGGCTGTGGCGAGTGTTCTGATGTTGGAGATCCCGCATCCGCCATCACTAACAAATTTGAAATTGAAGGAAGTGAACATTTTGATGCTTCATCCAAGGGAGGTGAGGGAGGTGGTTGCGGATATCTGTAATAAGCAGCACTCGGCTGATTTGTGTAAATTGCTGTCACCATCATGGGTAGTTTCTTCTGTATGTTGTCCGTACTTGAAGATCTTGGAGAGGAAATCGGCTCGTGTAATTGGGGTTGATTAAGATTTTGTACGATTTGTGGAATTTGCCGAGCTGGTATTATATTGTCGATTACGTATCGTCGAGAGTTCGATGAGGTTGAATAAAATGGGGGGATGTGTGGATACTTAAATATGATGTTGATGGAGGGTTTGATGGATGGGAAGTGACTTGGGATGGTATCTATCAGATCGCTCGGATGTACGTAACCAAGACGATCAAGCCTCAATGAACAGGCAATCCCTGGGGCACTGACTGTCACAAATTGGATGTGTGGGCCACGGCAGAGACCTGGGACGAAAGCAACAGTCGATCTTCAGTATCGGATGTACTCCTGGGTCAATGTATCGAAAGTCATAACGCCTCCTTTTAATGTGAGAGAGGGGAAAGCTCTGACTCCAGGTGTACCAAGTATGAGCGGGTTCTGGACGGGGGTCGTGGCCGGGGTTGTTAACCTTCTCCCGCTTGGCTGGTCCTGTGGCAGCATGGGGGGATGAATACGTTTGTCCTCAGTCTGTCAGTAACAAGGTCGACATTTTATAATGACAGCTCGTATGCAATTATACAGAGGCTATGCTAAAGCAAGTTAAGACGAGAAGCTATTCCCATCTTGGAACCAGTCTAATAAGGCCAGTACCATATTCTCCGTACGCAATTGCTGACCATGCGCAAACCAGGTCGTGGGAACCTCGCAAGTTCAAGTCCAAATGCTGATGGGCCTATGATGTTATTCTTCTTCTTACTTGGACACGTACTAGTCCTATGTAGAAGGATCTGACCCAGTCCGGATGCACACTACGAGTACATGGAGTACGCCGGCCATGGCTACCCTTTTGGGTGTCTGTTACCGTTGGACTAGTCGGACTCTGACCCATGCCCCCAGGCGTTTTAACCAGGGTCTTGGCCCAAAACGACCCTGGTGCAGGGGTTACATCGATGGGGACTTGAGACGACATTCGACTCAACTTTTCTTGGGACTGACAGCGGTTGACGCCGCAACAGCTTCATACTTGCCGCCCTCAAGCTCTACTGTGACCGGATTGAAGTTGTCTTGTTATGCCGTCCAGTCCGCACTAGCCAAGACGCCAAAAATAGTGTGCATCCACACATCTTCGGATGACCACTGACATCTGTTTCAATCTGCCCCCTGTTTGCGAGTCGAATCTGAATGAGCCAGGCGCCAAAGACAGATGATCTCCAGGAACAGATGTGTTTTGCAACCTTGATACAGGGAGGCTTCTGCACACATGTTGAAGATCATCCAGCAGGCATTAAGATTCTTCATTTCATCCTTCATAGTTCCAGCATGACACAATGCCGAGTTGCTTGGTCATCAATCAATTTACTATTACATATACCCGAGCAGACTCACAAGCGACTTTGGTCCGCGTGGTTGCCATGGTTGATCTCATGGATAACGGTTACAAAAACCGAAAAGATCATCTAGAGATACTCTTTCAGGTTAGTTCGATAAACAAACCACGAGGCTTGGCAGCAATACACACTTTATCAAAAATATTTGAGCATTTTACTACGACCTAGTTAGACTAGCACTCTAATCTCCTCGGACTTAAGATCTGCATAACACTGGCTCGAAAGTGCGAATTGTGCTCGACAGGAATGACTAGCAGATAAGAGAGCCTCAATCGTTACAGAGATCTGCTGAGTTACAGCGCATCCCGATATCATAAATCTTATATGCATACACTGCTTACAGTCAAATGAAGTTTCAAGATATGTTTACAGGGAATGGACTGATAAAAAAGCGTGGGTGGGTTAACACAGTCGTGCAATGTGTAGGTGTTACCATGTCACCGACATAACGGGAGCGCTTGCGCAGGGTGATCTGAAAGAGTCAACAAAGTCTGGTTGTAAGGGGCTGGTCACCCATCAACTCTCACTTTTTTTCGGGACATTGGATGTGTGACCTTCCCTTTCCCCTGTCCTTGTAAGAGTTCGAGATCGACTGACATGACTCAATATTACAAGGGTCTGCAGTCCCCTTTGGGTAATGGCAGTTCTCATTACCGTCCGCATGGGGAAGCTTTGGACATGCACTGCACGCGAGGAAAACACCCCCGTGTACAGGGGAATGTAAGAAGAAAGAAAGTTCCGACGACGATATGTGCTTCAGGGACCCCTCGGCATTGTCAATTGACATACTGCAGGGTCTCAACTGTGTTTCGAAGCCTTACTCTAGATATCTCGAACGAACGGAGTAGTTGAAAATGCGATGGCTACGATACCTAGTACGGATAGGGGCCAGTCCGTCCTATTTTTTCAAAAGCATTTGAATGCCACGTGAAGACTAAACGCCACGGATAAAAGCAGATGCCAATGCTCAGAGAGTGGCGTTCGTGGAAAGGAGGAAAAGAAATTAACGGGCACCCTCGGAACTGGTGATAGTAGCATCGCTTAACCGTAAAACCACCGGCTTGTCAGCTACGCCCACAATGCTTTACGACATAAGCGAGAAGCACGCTAAAAAGATAGCGAAACGACAGTAGAAAGAGCTTTTGTTATCTTATGCTCTTCACATCTCAACATCTCCATTGTCGAGTATTGAGATTGAACAGTGCAAATGCCTTCTTCAAAATACAATCCGCGCCACGGACAGCCATCGATTGTCACCACAGTACCTATGAAGTATGATACTTTTGTATGATATGATTTATGTACTAAAGTACGAGGTAATAGAGTCCTCAGAGCCCGGCAGCCTTATGAGGATGGAGACACCAAACCAGAAACGGAAATCCTGTCGCAGCATTTACAAGGCGCCAGCCGTTTATGTCACAGAGACCCAGAGGCAAGGCTTGCTAGTCTATCCTTGCCCAAACGGCACAGGGCTGTTGAGGCGTTTCTTTTTTCCTGCACCCTTTTTCCTCAGACCACTTTCCACACCCCGCAGACACCGGCAGCCTCGATAGTAAGTACGGCGGAGCTACCTCGGAGCCAGCATCAAGACGCGTACCCCTTCTCTCCGCATCCCTGTCTACGATCCATGGAGAAGCCTATGTTTTTGTAGACAGGCCAATCACAATCCAGCTTACTCGGGTTAATTATTCGATGTGTCGCATTTTGATAGGCGCTAGGTACCAACACGACCGTTAAGCGAAGGTCACCATGGCGTCGTTATGTTGATCTCCCTCAGTTCCCGAAAGTTTTCGCTGCCAACCTGTCGATCCTTACTCACGCTAACACAAATGAGGCGGACTGGTTCACAAAGCCAATTTGACGCTATCTCAATGGTTTTGGCTTTTCTGAGTACAATATTCAGTAAACAGCATGAAGTTACAATTTGAAATGATGAAATAATAACCCTCGACCGGCAAGTTCCATTCGTACGAGTCCAAAGGAACCGTCCGAATCCAGATGGTCGGCCGCAGTGAAGATTAGATTGTAGATCTCGGTCAAGATGATCCTGCGGTGCAGACATTACTGACTCTCGACAGATTCCAGCTACTGCATCACCGCCGCCATGCGGGAAGGTACAGGAAAAAGAATGCCACTTCGTTAAGTATGTGTTCCTACCTCTGTCCTTGGAGTCTAACTAGTCACGTATTGAGGATATCAGGCCACTTGGTCTTCTAGCGCAGACTCAACATCGTTAGTTGTGGCTTCGGGCGGCTCGCCTAGACCGCTTCGAGGCTCGTCGAAACAGCGGCGGCTGGGATCGTCCCTGTGTGCCGCTCCCGCGTCTGGCGCTAGCCACATTCCGACGATGCGCATAACGGGGAGCGAGATTGCTACCATAAGCGATGACGAATGCCTCTAATCCGAAAAGACATATAGTATCAAGTTATATACCTACGTGTATAATCTCGATTTCTAGAGAATGGCACCCAATCTTACCGCCAATAAGCAAATATCGGCAACATTAGAGCAGAAAAATCTATCGCCTCGCTAAACAAGCATGATGCTCCTTGGCCTATGACCACGAGAGTCCTAGACCAACCGGATGAGGAGTTTATTCATGCCTGCTTTGCCGCATATGTTTGTGGATTTACGACAGTGACGATTTGTCAAAGCTGTCAATAGACAATCTTTAAATCAATAAATCCGGTTTGGTCACATCTGAGAACTGGTCGACGCACTTGACTGCAACTGAACTGTTCTTTTCCGATGATCAGTGCAGCAAACATGCATTTCAACAGCTGTCGCTTCGGCTGCCTTACGTCTTCCCCGTGATTTATGGATCCCTTACCTTATGTAGTGAACTCTTAACTTCCGCGAGGGCCGCTACTATATGTACGATACCTATAGGGTAGATGATAGATATGAACTTGTTGTGCGTTGCCTTTGGTAGTCTTTATTGTGGTTTGTTAAGGATGGCCCTGCCTGCCTCTTGATTCCTCACGTACCGAGAAAGAAACTGTCAGCAAATCGGGTCGATGTCTCCGTCCCACATCGCCGGCCCTTCAAGGACAGGCGTCCCGCCATTGTGGTCTGATGTGGCGGCGGCTCCCAGATTTGCCGATTTCGATGACGGCCCTTTCATATGTAATGTATTTTTTCCTATGACTTACATAAACGGATCTAAATGTTGACCAAGGCATCCAAATACGAGGGAGAAAAGAAAAAACGACAGCATTCCTCAGCTGGCTGCAAGCAGGTGAAATCCCATAATTTGTCGTCCCTAGTAAGATTGATGAAAGTTCCTGATGATTACGCCAAGGGACGACAGATCTCGTGAGCTCTCTCCTTCACTTGGCCAAGGTCCGCATGGCCAGGACCGAACAGTGCAGAACTGCAATGCAACACTACCGCAAAGACCGAGCCTTCAGCTGTGTAGGACGGGCCGATACCTCGAAAGTGGCAGATCCATTTTGAGCTACACAAGTAAGTATCCGGAGAATTGAGCAAGAAGAGTATTGAGCTTCAGCCTGGAGAGAATGCGTTCTAGTTCCCGATTTGCACAAGCGGCCGCAACACCGTTGAGGGACGAGAGCTATGCTTAGCCGTCCTCAATTCATCAGGAAGCAGGAATCCTCCAAGCTTTATAACTGGACGAGAACTGGTACATTGTCGCAATCATGAACAGAAATGTTTTGTTTATTCATCGTACTTGAGCTACTAACCCAACGATCTTCTCTTAATCAAAAGAAGGTAGTAGACTATGTCTGTTATGATCGAATCTACGTACATCAGAGGGAACCTTGGTCATAGATCTAAAGGTTCGCATTTCACAAGGATCAAAACTCGATAAAAGTTCTACAACAGGCTCGCCCAACTACCGAGAAAATGCAGGAGATGTAGGACGCGCACGAGAATGCGTGGAAACTGGTATTGGTCCTATTGGGACAAAAACCACATGCCCATTTCTTTAGTGGGACAAGAACTCCCTTCCCTCCCCGACTGGCTCGTGATTCTAGGGGGATGATATTCCGAGATGTGACACGACAAAATTTGATCTATCAGTACGGTTTACGGCCGACCCAACCCAACCCGCTGGGCTGGGATTCTTAGGAGCAAGGGTTCCGGGTAAATGGAGATCCAGCAGAAGAGAAAGAGAAAAAAGAATCACATCACAGTGAGCACAACATGACGCTGAAACCATATCCATAGGCGAGCCGATTCGCTTAACCCCAGACAGCCAATACCAACACCTTTAATCAGCTTAGACTAAGCAACCGTGCCACACGATGGCGGGATGACCAAGCACGTGAGAAACACATTACCGCGCAATCTCAAATCTCTCAATACAACCATCAGGGAGATCACAGAGATCTACGTGTGGGCGATAGGTAGGTTAGGGGTGGTTCCTTATATGTGCCTGCTGCATGATGCACAATACGTAGACACCTGCCTGGCTGGTTCTGATGCGACAACGAGCCTCTCACGGCTCCAAGTCCTCACAACGGATGACCCGATGTCCCCCAAAGGCGCTTCGCTGATGTCTTCTCGCTGTGATGAGGGTTGTACATGCATACATCAAAGTAATATTGAAAGGCAAAGACGCAAAATGTCCGCATGACCCCTTTTCTCCAAGCCCAGCTGGGACGGAGACGAGTAGCTGCTGCAGGTCTACCAGATACCTATTGATCGATCGATATCCGAAAGAAAGATCTCTCTGTATATAACGCGCCAATAACCCCTTGACCACCCTCCTCCATTATTTTTAAACTAAGGTACCCAAGTCCCGACACAGAGAAATCACCGATACCCCCTCTCTGTTGTGACCACACCTGCAAGTATAGCGCAGAAGCGAGTCTCAGCACTTTCATGTGAGTCCTTCCTTCTCCTCGCTCCTCAGCCGCGTTGCAACATCGCTTCCGAGGGCATATTCAAAATTTGCACAATTGAGAGAAATACCGTTAGGGACCGCGAGCGGTGGGGAACGCAAATGTGGCTGTACTATTATCTACAGTAGTCCCCGGTCTACTATTCCTTTAAGTGCCGTTTCGGCATCAATCGACTGTGGTCGAAGCTTTGCAAGTATTAAGAAGATCGTCACCTTGATATGGACTAGCTTGATTCGTTCATTACCCTTGTTTAGCAACTTGTCGATCTTTCTGGTACAGTATGTACTTGCAAAGCTTAGACCACAGTCGATTGATGCCGAAACGGTACTTAAAGGAATAGAGGCGCGTATATGTATACACTAGACTATCCCGGCCGGCAAAGTGTTGCTGATGGCTGTCGTCGATATACTACGGGGCCGCGCAAACGAGTCCTGGCAAGGGAGCTGGACGCGGGTGTGGTCAAGCGAATCGAAAAGGGCAATGGTTCACAGAAAAAGAAAAAGAGAATGGAAAGAAAAAAAAAGAATTGCCGTAGACTATAGTCCCAAGCGTCAGCCACAGGCGCTCGCTGATCCAATTACCCCGGCTTTTTGGTTTGTTGGCCGTTGTACTTTAATTCAACGGTGGCTGATCAATTGCTTCTGGAACCTTTTCAAGGTTGATTGGGTTTTCTTTTCATATCTCGCGTAATTGACTGTCGTATGATACTTACACACACAAACCTGTCCACCGGAAAGGGGAGATGCTCCTAGCACGTTGAATTCTTAATCTTATTGTCTCCCTTGCCTTTCCCAACTTGTTATGCACAGTTGACAAAGAAGTACTTTACCATGCCCGTAACCGAATAGCGTTTTTTTTTTTTTTTTTTTTGGGGGGGGGGGGGCATGGAGCTTCCTTAAGCTTCCCGTTCACGAGCTTCACTTGAAATTCGACCTTACTTGATCATTATTTCAAAAGGTGAATAAAGGAGAAACAGCTGAGTCCCGACTATCCATTTCACCGATACCTGTATCAGCATGCTACCGTGGTGTTACACTGAATCATCTGATAGCTCATGCCGGACAATCATATAACTAATTTTACAAGATGAAAGGCCATTGTGAGGCACTGTAGACCTCATCCTCGTTCCTTTTTTTTTTTTTTTTCCCAGCATGAGACCTAAATTAGCAACACATAAATATAACGTATCGCCACCCTTACTACCATCCCAACAGATATAATGTCGGCTACAATTGTGCTAAAACTCCATCTATACAGGTTTTTACTAATAGAAACATCGCAAATATAAAAATGTCCTAAAATTCGATTTTTATACTTAAAAATCTCTATTTATAACATTATTTTGTTAATAGTTATTTTTTATACTAAGTTTTGTTATATTTTTTGCTATATAACGTTATATTGTAATTTATATAGCTATAGTATATTTAACGCTTTATTTTTATATATATATTTATATTTAATTTGTTTAAAACTACTAGTTTTTAATTATTATATAATATATTATTTTTATAAATTTTATATATATTTATTTTATTACGTTTTATAAAAATAGATTTAAAAAAGCGCTTATTACTAATATTAATATTTAAATATCCTTGGATCTTAGTTTTTGTTAAAAAGCCGTATTTATTAAAAATTTTATTAATTAAAACAACTTGCTATTTAAATTAAACGATATAATGTTTATAAACTAGAAATGTTAAAATTTAGCGTTATAAAAAAAAATATTAACTATAACTATATTTAAAATAAAACGTAAAAATAAAGCTTTATTAATATTTTAGCAAATTTAATAATTTTACTATTAATATATATATAGTTAATTTAATATATTTATATTATTTTTACGTAAATTATAAATATTTACAAATTTTAATAACGTTATTTATTTTATATAAATATTGCTAAAAATAATAAACGTAAAAAATGTATATAATTTATAATTTTTTTTTATCCGCTATTTTTAACTTTTTAAAATCTACTAATATACCTAATTTAAAATATGCAATATTAATATAATAAATTAAATAATATAAATAGGTTATTATAAAATAAATAATAAATTTGCTGTAATAATAATTTAATAAATTCGACAATAGTTTATTAAAATAGATTTAGTTTTTTTAATTTTTTAATTTTAGTATTAAATTTAGGTAATAATTTTAAACTTCGAAAAAAAAAAATTCCAATAAAACTAGCCTCGTAAAAATATTATAACTAACTAAATATATGATTAGTATAAACAAAAATCTAAATTTTAAAATTTATAAATATAAACTTTTTTTAATAATAGTTTTTGTTTTATTTTTATTTTTAAATTTAACTATATTTTTGTTAATTATAATATCGAGTAATATAATTTCTAGTATTAATTTAGAAATATTTTAAATATATTTAAAAATTTCGTTTATTTACAAAAAAAGCTTAAATATTACAAAAAAATTAAACCTTTTGCTAAACAACAAAAGCAAAATAAAAAAATTGTAAATACTAAAATACTTTATTAATAATTACCAATAATTTTAACTAATATAAAAAATAAAAAAATATAACGCTTTACTTAAATTGTTTTTCTATTAATAAATATTAATATAATTTAAAAAATAGCTTTCGATATAAAAAAATAAAATAATAAAATAGTATAATTTTACTATTAATATAAAACGCTAATAATATTTTCGCAAATATATAATTAAATATATACTATAAAGTTTATCGTAATAAATTACTTATTTTTAAATAATTTAAAGTAAAAAAAAAAAAAGCGCAAAAAGTCGAAAAATATATATAATAATAGTATAATTTTAAATTTACGTAGTTAAAATTATAAAAATTAAAAAAAAAAAAATATTATTATTATATTAATAGTAATATTAACGTTATATTTAGTTAAAAAATACTACGATTAATTTTAATAATTATATTTTTAATTTTTTATTTTAACAAAAGATTTAAAATTTTAAAAAATTACTATAATATATAATAAAATTCAGTAATTATAATAATATAAATACTATTTTCAAAACTTTTAATAAAAATATTATTATTAAAGTTAAAATTATAAATAACGTTTATTAAAATTGCAAACCTACTATTAATAGGAATAGTATAGAATAATAATAAGTCAATTTATACTTGTAGCCGAAATCACATCTGTTGGGGCATCCCATTAGACCTAACATCACTGGCCTATCGGAAACCCATCCAGTAGTGGGGGCCATTTGTAAGATTTAAAGCTTATCACGCAACGTGGTCACCCAGGGATCAAGCATCTATTTCCTTGCCCGGATATTTAACTGAGATTAATGCAATAGAAGGTTCTATATTAGACAGTCGTAACTTATGATTTTATTCGCATGCGCCCTGCAAAGTTAAGATTCGACTCCAAAGTACGGCAAGCATTTGCCTACGTGATAAATTGAGGATGGCTACCAAAACCTCCTGATTCGCCTTTCTATCGGTCCCGGTCGAGAACAGTGCATGGACAAGGGTCCATTGATACAGGAATGCGGATGTGAAGAGAGCTACAGCATAGGAACAGCGACTCATCTCTCATCCGGTCTCAATCTCACCCTAGATGATGAATATCGATATGCCGCATACTGCTCAATAAGCAAGCGAAAGACGGATTCAACCAATCCAAGATATGCGTGTGCAACGCAATGCTCTCCGTGTTCGCCTGTGACCCACTCTCACACCAAAGATTAAACCCCGTAGTTTCAAAATCCGGCAGAATATTGGCTAGGGTTTGACAAGGGCTTATAACTGGACATGTGTACCAAGTTCGGAGTATATGCTGGCTACGGTATAGAACCCCTCTCAAACCCTGCCTACATACTTGTCAAGGTTTGACTGCTTATTATCATATGTCTATAAGATCATTCAATAATGAGACATACGGAATGCAAAAAACACGAGTACAGGCAACATCGCAGAGACGAAAACAAGGGCTTCAGGGTTTTGCCCAGATAAACAGTCATCGACCATGTACCCCGTAACTTATTAAAGTAGACGACTCTACATCAATCTAGTCTCTGGAATAGGAAAAGAGATTGTTAGAGATGCTCGGGATATTTTCTTATCTACCGTAGTCCGCGTAGAACATCAAGCTTGTTTATAGGATCCCATTTCAAGTTTCATGTCCGAAACGCAATAGGACCAAGATGTGACAACACCCCGTAGAAACGAAAAGCCGAGGGGTAGACTACGCATCGTATACTCTACCATGGATCCTGCAAACTTTCGCTGGCGATCATCAGATTGTTATTGTTACTATTCTACAACTTTGTTTTGAGTGTCACAACACCAAACAAAATATGCACCGAAAATTCCCTCATATAGAACAGAACCTTGGGCTTGTGTCAGACGGAACCTTGCGCATCATGTGATTTCGTCAATATTTCAGATTATTCTTCTCCGCCTCCTTGCTACTCCGTACCTCTCCCAGCTATATGGTTAACTCCAATGTGTGTAGAGACAATAAGGCGTACAGGCAGCCGCATCATCACGAGATACCCTCCTTGTACTCAAAATCCCGCAATAACAAAGAAAACTCTCGTAGGGTTTGTCACGGAGACCGCAAAGTATTGTACGGGATACACCGTTCCTAACAAGTACCATACTTCGTAAGCTGACTGGGGTCCATGGGTCCGAGCACTCCCTGCTCTGTCCTGCTCCCCCAAAAGCAGCAAGGGACAAGGTTCGAGAACGGATGCATGAGGTGTGGGTAGGACGTACCACCCCTTTCGGGCTCCAATGGTGAGGGAATCCCGGAGGCGATCTGCAGATATTGATGTAACCTTGGATCGATGGCACGCGTTGACACGGTTTGACACACACCCACTCCTCCTTTTTCCGGGCGTGGATCTCAGGGAGTGCAGGGGAGTGAGCCAGGTCTCCTCTTATGATTATTGTTACGGCCACCTCCAACCCCAGCAGCACGTCTGTCGATCATGCAAAAACCAGATATGAGCTGTCAGCTTGAGAGTGAAAATGATGACATAGAGCAAAGAATTGCGGGATAACCCCGAGATATACAGTTCTTGCTGTGATGAAATACCACTTTGTGAATACCGTCTAAACCAACGCGGAGTAGCTCACTCGCTACCAATTGAGAACAATAAGACGTCCGATAGCAAAAATTGACAAACTTGGGACGAGCGATGACTACGTCACATCTCGTATAGAGGTAGGAAAAGGAACTAAAAGACGTATTCGACCAGCCTTCTAGTTTCCCTCCTTACCAGGAGCGGTATGAACAGCTTAATGTCTATACTCTGTACCCACAATCCTAATTCCCAAGAATGCTCTTTCGTTTTTCTCATGTGAGTTTCTTTTCTTCTCCCTTCTAGATTTTTCGCACATTGCATTCTCTGCGCGATACCCATGACGTGATAGCCTCCGAAATGCAACGATGAAGGTTGTATTTTCCGGATCATTGTCTCTTTTCTCTCCAAATGGTTTTTGGAGGATCACCGCTCTCGTCCGCGGCCGTCAAGAGCCTACCCTACCTTGCAGATCATGACCCGAATGCGGCATTAAAGTCGTCTTAACATTTACCCGCTCGACGACGTCTTACTGGCTCCTCCATTGTACCTACGTAGTATTGCGCTGACCTAGACGAGACCGGCCGATCCCGTGAGACAATAGACAATCATCGAATGGCTCGCCGGTTTCCGCGTGTTACTATGTATTATTATTTCAATCGTATATAGCTACTATACGGAGTAGAGTTTCTGGCGTGCTCTTTATATCGGACTCCGCCGTCGCTGGGATCAACTTGGCCGGCGGCGTCGATGTCAGCCAGACGACATGGGTATGCACACTCCGTAACCTACGATTAAAACCGGTAAGACTAGACAACGATTTAGACGACTATTCGTGGGGTTAAGATTTATCAGCGGCGTCTATTTCTTAGTAATGTCATGTCTGACACTTGACATTGCCCCTTGGTGATATCGATTAACTTCGCACGTAGGCCTTGAGAATGTACGAGTTTTGGAGAACACAATCACTTTGTAGAGCAACATTCCCGCCGGCAATTGTGTCTCTAAAATTGATAATAATATCTGTAAATTGTTCCTGTATATTTGTAATTAAGAGCTTTAATTTTACTACCGAACTCCTGTAATTTTAAATATTACGGAAGTGACAGCTGTAATAGAAATAATATTGACACGAGGAATTTAATATAGTATAGTGATTTTTGTAATATATATTGAAGTAATTTTTTGAAAAGAAATTTGTAAAACTATTTATAAATATACTATTTTTTATATATATAATTATTATAAAAAAGTATACATAACTTTTAGATTTAGGTTTAATTTAGGTTTTTTAAGGTTAATATTAGGTTTTTAGCGCTATTTTAATATATTTTTTAAATATATTATATAAATAAAATATTTAAAGTAAATAAAATTATATATAAATAAAATATTATAGTGTTTTAATAAATATAAAGTAAAAGCGTTTTAAAAATAATGTTTTTATTACTTTTATTATATATATATACGTAGCGTTTTTAAGTATTTAAATTAATATTATATATCTTATCGTTGTTTATTGTTTTTTTTTTTTTTTTTGGTAATTATATATATTTTTTTTGTAAGTTTTTAGAAATGAGGCTTTTGCTATATTTTATTGATAAAATCGCGGCTGATTTTTAATATAGTTTTTTTAAGTAAAAAACATCGTTTTTGCTGTTTTTTTATAAATAATTAGCTTAGCATTTTATTATTAAATTAGTTAATAGCTTTTTTAATGTTGTTATTATTATTATTATTATTATTATTATTATTATTATTATTATTATTATTATTATTATATTATATTTATATATTTTTTGTATAAATTAATATTAAGTTTACTAAAATAGCGCTATTTTAATATAATAATAGCAATTTCAACGACAAAAACGACGAAATGCTCGAATTTCCGGTTTGTTATACTATTATTTTTATTATTTATGTTTTTATTGTTGTTTTATATTTTGCTATATTAGCCGCTTTTTTTAGCTTAGTTATATTAACTATTTTTATATGCTTTTTTTTTTAAAAAAAAAATAAACGTTTTTTTTACTTTTTGAAGTTTATTTTTATAAACGTTAGTATTTTTGTTTATTTTATTTATTAATTAACGTAATGCTTTTATTATTGTTGCTATTATTTTTCTCGGTATTATTTTTATCGTTTTTGCTACTTTTTATATATATTATTTTTGTTTTACCAATATTAGCAATTTTCGAATTATTTTATATTGTACTTATTTACGATTAGTTTTAAAAAACTTTAATATAAAAAATTATATTAAAACTATTAATAGTAATAATTATTATTAACGTTATATTTTTAGATATATTTATTATATTTTGTAAATTAATTTTAATACTAAGAATTAAAAAAATTATTGAAGCTAATTAAAATAACTAATTAAGCTTTTTTAAATATATTTATTTATTTATTATTTTTGCAATATTTTTATAATTAATAATATAGTATATATAATAATATATATTAAATATAGTAAATTATTAATAATAAGTTAACTAAATATTTATTAAAAAATCGAGCAATTTTGTATTACTATTTATATTGTTTTTAATATTAAAAAAAAGGTTTATTATAAATTTTATATTGCTTTATTTAATAGAATTATAATTTTTTTTCGTTGCTATTAAAAAAAAAAAAGAAAAAAAGATTTTGTTTAGCCTTTATACTTTGTTTTTTTTGCTTTATTTTATGTTTTTAAATAGTTATTTTTAATTTAAAAATATAGTATATTTATATTAATAATATAACTTTTAGGTTTTAAATTATGAACTTTTTTTTTTATTTTATATTTAATTTTTTAATATTTTTGTAACTTAATTTTTAAAGTTTTGGAAATTTAAAAAAGCTTTAAAATATTTAAATTACGTTTTCGGTAGGTATTTAATAAATTTATTTATAAATATTTAATTTATAAATAAATATTTTATTTTAAAAGATTTTTTTGCATATTTTTAATAAACTTATATTTATTAAATATTTATATAACGTAATTTTATAGCTATTTTATTATTTGTTTTAATTATTAATTTAATTATTTGCTAATTGTTTAAATAAATTTTTAATATTTTTTTAATATTAAATATAATATCCTAGAATAGACATTTTAATACTATTGTTTTTTTTATAATATATAAAAAAACTAAAATTTCTGCTTTAATAATTAATATTAATATAGTATTTCAATAAATAGTTTTTTACATAATTATACTTTTAAATAATTATATAATATATTTTTAAAATAATTTTCGAGTTTTATTATCGTTTATAAATAAAGTGTTTTTTATAATTAAAAATGCTTAAGTTTTTAATATTAAAATCTTATATTATATTTATAAAAATTAAGTATAGTAAAAATATTAAATTATTTAGTTTATTGCTTTTATATATTTAAATTTTAAATTTATTAAAAAATAAAATAATATAGTAATTATAAAAACTATATTTAAATATAAAATAATTGCTATATAAAAAATTGATTTGATTTTTTTTTAATATATCTTTCGTTAGAAAAATTAGCTTAAACTCGCGCTTGTTATAGAAAAAAAATCTACACTAAAACCCTTGAAATTTAGGCTTCTAATTAGTCAAAAAAAAAATCGATAGCTATTAGCTACATAACTTAATTCTATAGGCCTGATTTTATAAGCTTATAAAAGCAAGGTCTGCTTATTTATAAAGTTTAAAAGGTATATAACTAATTTAATTAGCTATAAATAAACTATATATAAAATAGGTCTTATTAAATTAGCTAAAATTTTGATATTCGGGATTTTATACCTATTTTATTATGTAGTTTTTAATTAGCCGAAAAAAAAATCGATAACTATTAGTTATATATTTTATTTTTATAAGTCTATTTTTTTTATCTATTTCGGCTAAATTATAAAGTATTATTTATTAAAATTTTAACTTTCCGACTTTCGGTTTTTTTATATATTTTTTTCCGTTTTTTTTTAATTAGTTGAAAAAAAATTCGGTTTTTATTAGCTGTTTTAATTAATTTTTTTATTGTTCTATAGCTTAATTTTAAAAACAATATTTTATATCGAATATTTTAATTTTTATAGCTAAATTAAAAAATCTATTAATTTTTATTACTTTAATATCGATTTAATTATTTATAAATAGTTTATATTTTAATATTTTATATATTAATATATTTTTTATTTTTAATATATAAATTATTTATTAATTATTTAGCTTATTTTAAATTATATAAATTTTATATTTTTGCTATTATTTTGTAAATATTTCGTTTTTCTACTTTTTTTTCTATCGTTATATTTTTTACGTTTTATTTATATTTATAATAGCTAATTTTATTAGCTATATTAGTATATATTTTTTTTTTTTATAAATTGTTTATTTTATTAATAGTATTAACGATATTTTTTTAATTTATAATTTTTTTACTAATATAGATATTAATTTTAATTTATTTTTTATTACTATTAAAATTTATTTAAAATATTTACTTATTTTTTTTATTATTAAAGATTTTTTATTTTGCAAAATTAGATATATTATAAAATTAGATTTTAATTATCGTATTTTTACTATTTTTATTTAAATAATTAATAAAAAAACGCAGTTTTTTTACCGATTATATTATATTAAAATTTCTTTAAACCTATAATATTTATATTAATTATTTATAAAATAATAATAATATTAAATATAATTATTATATTTTTTCAAAATATAATACTAAAACTGTTACGAAAATTCTTTTATTTTTTAAATATATATTGCAAAATTTCTTACGATTTTTTTTACTTTTTTTTTTTATATATAAACAACGTTTTATAAATCGTAACAGGCCGGATTTTAGCGCCCTATTTAGTATTTATTTAAAAATAACGCTTACTAAATTTTTAGCTAATATCGACGTTAATAAAAATTAATATTATAAAATTAAAAAAATAATAGCTATTTAATATTAATAATTTAATAATATTTAATAATATATAGCTATAGATTTTATTTTTATAGCTATTTTTAATATAATATCTGAAATTTCGTTTATTTTAATTTTTATTAAAAAACTTTTACTCGAATTTAATAATTTTATAATATAAATTTTGCTTAATTTTTTTATTAACTATTTTATTTAATAATAGCTATTTTATTTTATTGCTTTTTTTAAAACGTTTAACTATTATTTAGTTTAATTATTTTAATTTATCTATTCTATTTATTAAATTTTATAATATTTATATTTTTAAAAAATTGTTTATATTTAATTTTTAAATTAAGTTAATATTTTCTAATTTTTATATATAAAAT
>MU388945.1:0-118774 GCA_022578795.1 Xylariaceae sp. FL0255 | reverse complement strand
CCTTCTCACACAATAAACAATATCAATTATTAAACATTAAAATAATAATAAATAAAATATAAAAAATAGTTATATTTAATTTTATTATAAAATTACTACTTTTTAAAAAATTAATAATAAAAATATTTTATAATAATATTTTTATTATAATATATAAATTTATAAAAATAGTATATTATATTTTTTATATTAAAATAAATATAACTAAAAACTTTATATATATTATAGTTCGATATTTTATAAATCGATATAAAATATTTAAAAAATTTATATTAAACAAAAACCAAAAAATAGTATTTAAATATTAGCAATCTTTAATAAAAATACTAAATATTAAAAATAAAATATCTATAAAATACTATTTATAAATTAATAAATAAATTAAACGTTTTAATTAAATTTTAAAAATTTATCTATAATATTATATTAATAAATAATAAAATAATTAAATTAAAAAACTATTTAATATAAAATTTATCTATAATAGTTTAAATATTAAATTTATTAAAATATTATCGTTTTAAATAAATTACAAATTTAACCTAAATATTTTTAAAATATTATTTAAAAATATTACTACGTTATATATAAAAATCTAAATAAAATTAATATTTCTATAATAATATTTAAAATTATATTACGATAAAAAACAATTATTAAAACTAATTTTAAAAAAAAAAAAAAAATTTATCTACTTTAATAAAATATTAAAATAAAACTACTAAATAAAAAATTTAATTTTAAAAAAATTAAACTATTTAAAATCGAAAAAGTCTTATTAAATTTAAATTACTAACTATTACTATTTTAAAAAATAAAAATATATTTAGTTTTTTATATTTTATTATTAAACCTAATATTATAAAACGTTAAATTTAAAATATAACTCGAAATAAAGCTTAATTAAAATATATTTAATATATTAAAAAAATTACCTATATTTAAATAATATATAAAAATTTAAATAGAACTTTTTGACCGTTTTAATAATTATAATAAATTATTACTATTAATATTCTAATTGATTAAAGCTAAAAATGTAAAATCGACCTAAAAAAAATCGAGAAAAAACTAATCAAAATTAACTAAAAAACGCTATTAATCGGTTTTTAAATATTTAGTTTTTTCTAGATTTTTTAACGATTAAAAATTTTTATTAACTATTTTAGTAACATATTTTTAATAAAATTTGCGTTATATTTAAATATAAATTAAATAAAATAAAGCTTCGGAAAAAGCTTTTTCGGTACGTTTTTTTTCCGCTTTTAAATAAGCAGATTTTTATAATATTCGATTTATATTTAAAACTAATATATCGATATTATTATAAAAACGACCAATTTTAATATAAATATTATATTAAAAAAGACTTTTTATTATTTTATATTTTATTTTTTAATTTTATTATTAATAATCGACGTATCGAAAATAAAGTATAATTTTGTTATTTTTATTTTTAATTAATTAAACAAAAATAAGATAGTATTTAGATATTCGAAAAGAGAGAAAACGTTTTTTAATTTGATCTAATATATTAAATTAAAACGACCGGACGGAAAAATAAAAAAATAGACAAAAAAGCAAAAAAGAACTTATGCTATTTATTATTAAAAACAATAATAATAAAAAAAAAAAAAAAATATTATAAACTAATAAATTAGCAAATTTAATAAATCGATTTAATATATATATAAAATATAACGTATATTTATATATATAATAATAAAAAAATTATATAAAAATTATAAAACAAAATTATTTATTTATTAAAAATAATCGAATAAATTTATAATTATTATTTATTTAAATATAAATAGCGACTATAAATTATTATAAAAATAAAAAGTAACTATAATATTATTAAAAAAAAGAATTAAGTATATAAATTTATAACGTTTTTTATATCTTTAGATATTTTTTTATTTAGTTATTAATTTAAATATTTATTATTTTTTTGGAACTAAATAGGAGAAATTTTTTAACAACTATTTATTATAATATTATTTAGAAACGCTCAGCTATATCCTCTTATGGTTGTAAGCCTACGTCGCTGTTAGTATAGCTAACTTTTACTTTTAGGAACAAACCCAACTGGCACGGATAACCATTTGGTTAGACGAGTCGTTATAGTTACGTCATACCATATATATAATAAAACAGTAAAAATAATAAAACTATAGAACTTGGTCGCACTAACAATCGTCCGTCGCTATCTCCCTGCAATTAAGATCAGTAATTCTTACAAAAGTTATTCATCACGTTAAGCTCATGGTTCAAGCTCACTTCGGCTCAAGCAAAGATGGAATTTAATCATATATAGAATTCTAGACATAACAGAATCACATCACCGCGGGTAGAAGCAATCGGGTCTTTGAGCTCCTGCATGCTACTATCACACTCACTTGTCCCACGTACGATGATCAAGGTGCACCTCGATAGGTAGTACAAATCACCCCCTGTTGTGTTCTTCAAGCGTAAAGAGCGTGATAAAGGCAGAGGGATCGAGGAGATATGTATGAAGGACTTATGCAGGAAGAACTCATGTTGACATTCCATCCGGGCTAGAAAACCAAGTAGAATTTGTTGGTCATTTCCACGTAAGCTATTTTGGATGAGGGTATTGTGAGATAAATATTTTAGTGTGCCGAAAGACAACGATTCCTATCAATTATATCGCGTCTTCCATGGTCCAGGAGAAGGAAAAGAAACTCAACTGCACAATGTACAACCTCGTTCGCCATCATGTTTCCACCTTACGTTCCCTTCTCACAAAACTTCTCCAATATGCCCCCCTATCATAGAGCCAACGAGTTTCGAGGACCTCGGTGGCGCGGCTTCTGTACTAGTAGCAGATAGTTCAAGATGAGCGAACTTTGTTGACCCCTTTCCCCCTTTCCCTTGATACTCTATCTAAACTTACCTTCCCTGACCCGTAACCAAGCTTTGGCACTTTCATGACACATAAGCCCATTTAACCTGAAGTCCCCTAACAAACAAGGCCGGGTTGGTATGGCCTAGCGGATAATAGTTCTTATTCAATATCATTATAATATTCTCTAGACATTATCATTAGGTGGTAGGGTTCGCTTCCCTACGTGGCCATTCTCTTTTTGACTTTGGTGTCTTTTCCATTCTTCTTTGTTGTCTCTTCTCTCTGTCCTTTCATGACTTCGCAACTGAACGCCCAGCCTGGATGTCAGGATCGACTTACTAAGTTCGGCACGCTGTGTATATACAACTTTTACCAACTATCATCCACCCCTCACTCGGCCGCCTAGTGCACCAGTGAAGACGAGATGATAACATCATAACAGGTAAAAGTAACCAAGCAAAATCGGCCTCTATTTTGATAGAACGTACATATCAGTGCCTATTTCCGGTATTCTCAAAAGCAACATGGCTCGCTGATTGGTTCTTGAGGTGAAAGCACGAGTTTCTGCATCAGCTTGCTTTTCTTAGCGAAGGTAAGGCACTTCAGATATCTCAGCCCACGCCGTTGGATCTACAATGGCGAATCATGCATATACTTCCAACTGTTTGAAAACTGACGTCATACCAATTTTGTCTCCTGTGCGTGTACATTAAGGCAGAGTGATAAAGGAGAGTGAGAGACAGATGTTGGCATCTCTATCGCGCCGATGACTTTCTCATCGTGTGCTCGATAGCATGAGCAATGCGGGAACGGCAATAATGAATTCCAGCCTCAAACTTCAAACTGGTACCAATACACGAAAGGAAAATGCAAGCCTCATTGAGCTACGGTTATATCTATCCTAGCTGAAGGGGCTAATCTAAGTAAGGGCTGTTTCAACTGGACGGTGCACGTCCACTAGAGGACCAGTAACTACTTTTAGAGTTCTCTGTTTATGTTGGTTTTGTTTAAAGTGAGCCTTGCTGAATAGCTGTCTGTTATTTGGTGCTTAGCTTTCAATTGAAGGGCGCAGTAGCTATGTTGTTACCATATATGCGGCATTCTCTGATAAGTGACAAGGAGCTCTATAGGTAATGATTGCATTGATGATGTATAGATAATCTAGCAAAAAGAGATGAAAGAGCGTAAATGGGGAAGATCCCCTATAAACTGAGCCCTTTGGGCATGTCCCCGAACGTCTTCGGATATGTAGTCTTCAAGACTATAAATCACCCCCTCCCCCCTTCCCCCCCTTCTGTTATCAAAATAGAAGTATTGATGATACACGAAGAGAATATGTAACTATCCCCCTCCAACGCCCTGGCAGCTACATCCTTGTTCACCCACCATAACATCACATACGTCTGGAGGGTCCGCGGATGTGCAGATCAAAGCTCCAGTGTCCTGATTGCAGCCGCAGCCGTACTGGTCGTGGCATCTGTGATAAACAGAGTCTGCTGGAGTTGAGCCAACAGCTGTGCAAATATATCCGATACTCCGGATTTCAAGTCCAGCAGTGGCGGGAGCAGCGGAGATCTGGCCAGCGAATGCTGCCTGGAGTTATGCAATTTCTATCGGTTAGCCATAGTTGCTGGGACTTCTCGTCGGTTGATGTGACACGGTGTCACTAGGGCGTATCAAATACAACTCTGTGAACTTACCAAGATGATGGCGGTTTTGAAGGCGATGTACTTCATTTCGACTGAGTGTAGAGATGTTCGTTTCAAGTTTATAAGACGGTAAAGGAGTCGTGGTTGTGCTTGTTGAATCTGGCGACGGAAACTTTACAACAAATTTCACTGAAGATGGCAGCTTTTTATATTAACTGCCTTGCCTGATAGTCTTCAATCATGAGTTGAAGTTGCGTCATGTTCATATTGGTTTATAAGAAATAAAGACAAAGTCAAAGGGTATATTTGCGGACGCATCACCCGCTGATCAACAATCAGCTTAAATATTTCAGCAGAAGCTCTGCCACAATTAAATCCTTAACTATCAGCTTTTTTGAAAATCATACTGAGTTAGGTAGCGATAGACGGTAAATACTTACGTCAGATATTCAACTCGCCCCTTAGCTGTCTATCCCTATAGGGCGCAGCGCTGTCATGACTTTCCTTAGCTATAACCCTAGAGTTTGGAGTTTAGACATGGTATCGGGTGAATATCATTTCTGAATAGACATTTGTAAAACTCCTTTGATGTAATGCTGGCATTGGGTTTCTATATTGGTGTAACCGGCCGCCGCCGCCGGCCGCATTGAACGAAATGTTGCCAATTTGTCTACTCAGCAGTGTCCAATCGCGTGCAACTACAATCGTAATCAACATTGCCGATCGTCATCGCTGACCTACAGAACTTAGGAGAGGCCGAGTACAAGTCCCTAGATGACGAGCATGACGTAAATGAACATAATGACGTTGATCGGTATTGCGGAGTGACTGTTACAGGAATTCCAGGAGAAGAGCTAGGATAGTTAGACGAAGAAGGTATTCTTGTAGTATAAAGAGAGACCTCCCAGCCTCTATTCTGACAATCCCAACAGCATCAACAACTTCGACTTCAACTCCCAGCATCCAAACGATTACACTTGCAAAAACAAGTTTTCGACAAGCACCTATCTTTCTGAACACTATTTCCCCCCGGAACATCCCAAAAATGCAATCCATCTTCTTTACCCTTCTCGCAGCTGCTACCGCTGTTAGTGCCTTTTCTGCGACCAACTGCGGCAATGGAGATTATAACAACTTTGGGTCGAGTGGCAATGGCGGATGCCATAATTGGACAGCCGACCTCATGTCCTTTTCGAGCGACTCAGGCTGTACCCTTACCGTCTACAGCGGCGGCAACTGTAGCGGCGATACCTACAGCACTGCAGCCCAGCACCAGGTATGTAATGCGGCCTCCAGCACCAAGCTCTGCTCATTCTCATAACCCGCGAAATTTCATCTCTCCGTATAGAAATGGAATGCTGACTTCAGCGTGTTGTAGTGTTTTGCCCCACCTTTCGAAGTCCAATCAATTAAGTGTGATTAAGCGGAAATGGTCTTGATTGCCTCCTGTAGTTTTAGACTATGATGGCAAAGGGGGGACATCGGCGCTGGATTCTCATAGATGTTGTATGCTCTGGGGAACTCGAATTGTTTGTTTCTTTTTATGGAATTGCCCGCCTAGTGTTGATTACTAGTAGGGCTGGTTGCTAGAATTATCCTGCAAATACTTACTTAGTGTCGCTCTTTAAATCTTTATGTCTTTTGTTGGAAAGAGTAACTTAAATATACACCAGAAAACTCTCTACTAACCTCTTGCCTCTGATTGGTTAGCATTCTAACTTCTGATTGGTAAAAAACTAAGTGGTCTCTTAATTAGTTAGGGTCTTATAGGCATAGCCATATAGCCATGCAGCTACCCTACACAGCTGCATAGCCACACCTTCCATGCGAGACCCTCTGAGTGCTTGCGAGTGCCAATTGGCTGGTTGACCTTTCCCTGGTAGGACTGACGCGAAAGCGCACCTGCCAAGAGTCAATTCATCAGTCAGTGAACTCAGATAAGTATTGGGGCTTGGCCACTCAGAAAATAGAATTACCGTTAGGGTAGGCCGCCAATAAATCTCCACTGACTGCCAAGGTGCGTACATGTACTTGTATGCAGGCAATAATACCTGTATGTAACCATGTACCTGACCTTACCGCCTCGAATTGTCATCCTGGTCTGCCTCATATGAAATATTGTGACCACTTTGCTCTTGATTGTACAACGGTTCGCTTTCCTTTTTCATACATTATCAATATCCTGTCTATACGACGGCGACCCTTTTGCGCTGCCCGAACCACCGCATTAGGTGTCTTGTCTTTCCCTTTGCGACCACGGGCGAACTGCGGCGCCAATTGTCCTACGCGAATGTGAATCTCGTCCAGCTGTCCTCGATCGTCCATGCCGACCTGCTGAACTGCGAAGGGGGCCAGCTCCATCCGAAAGTGAGCTCGAAAAGCCCGCCTCCTCTCCCTACCGCCCTTCCTCTTATATCCTTTCCATTCTGTCGGACGTCTCCCTTGCGTTCGAATGTTACCAACATATGCTGGTTCTGGGGATTCCAAGATGATGTCGAGGCATCATCCTGGAGTCTCCAATGGCTATCCCAGGCCCAACACATTTGATATCTCTCCTCACAGGTACATCCAATCCTTTTATCTTTTTGCGTCTTCCTGAAGCTGATAGCTCTATTTCAACCTAGTTTTAAGCCTCGCGCATCTAACCCTGCGACACGTCGGCGAAGAAGCTTATTGAAGCGTTTGGGCGTTGCCGCCGCCATATTTACACTTTTTGGTGTCTTCGTTTGGCCGGGCCACTTTTCAATAACGTCTTTCTTCTCCCTCGGATTGATAAATACCGCCAGCGATGTCCCCATGGATACGGTTCGATACTACGACCTCTCCAATGTCCAAGGCACCGCGAGGGGTTGGGAAAGAGAGGAGCGCATCCTACTCTGCGTGCCCCTAAGAGACGCCGAAGCCCACATACCTATGATGTTTGGGCATTTGCGCAATCTCACCTACCCACACCATTTGATAGATTTAGCCTTCTTGGTATCCGACTCCAAAGATAGGACGTTAGACCTCCTTGTCGAGATGTTAGAAGACCTCCAAGCTCACGAAGACCCCAACCAGCCATATGGCGAGATCTCTATTATTGAGAAGGACTTTGGCCAAAAAGTCAATCAGGATGTTGAGAGTCGTCACGGCTTTGCTGCCCAGGCAAGCCGCAGAAAACTCATGGCACAAGCGCGGAATTGGTTGTTGAGCGCAACCCTACGGCCATATCATTCGTGGGTGTACTGGAGAGATGTCGATGTGGAGACGGCACCCTTTACTATTGTTGAAGATTTGATGCGTCACAACAAAGACATCATTGTACCCAGTGAGTCTGCACATCACATTATATCATCAGAACTTCACTAATCCTATTTACTAGACGTGTGGCGACCCCTTCCCGACTGGCTCGGCGGCGAGCAGCCTTACGACTTAAACTCTTGGCAAGAATCAGATACTGCGCTAGTCCTTGCAGATACTCTCGACGAAGATGCTGTCATTGTCGAAGGATACGCTGAGTATGCCACCTGGCGCCCCCATCTGGCCTACCTCCGTGACCCTTACGGTGATCCGGATATGGAAATGGAGATTGATGGAGTTGGCGGGGTGAGCATTCTCGCCAAAGCTCGGGTATTCCGCTCAGGAGTGCATTTCCCGGCCTTCAGCTTCGAGAAGCATGCCGAGACCGAAGGGTTTGGCAAGGTCAGACTTCTTTTTGATTGAACATGATGGTATTGATTGCTAACATTGGGCGCAGATGGCTAAACGGATGGATTTCTCTGTTGTTGGTCTCCCTCACTATACTATTTGGCATTTGTATGAACCAAGCGTAGATGATGTCAAGCACATGGAGGTGAGTTGAAACCCATTTTTTTGGTAGTGTTACAAGGCTAACGAGAAGCAGGAGATGGCACTAGAGCAAGCTGCGCAGGAAGAAGAGGAGAGGGCAAAAAAGGCTGAAGAGGAGAAGCTCAAGGAGAAATTTGATGTTGAAGACTCCAGCAGCCAGTGGGAGAAAGACAAGTCGGAAATGGAAAATACGAAGAAGGTGGCATCGGGCAAGAATGCTGCGGGGTCAAAGAAAGACTCGACCTCGGACGACGACGAAGCAAAAAAAGACAAAACACAAAGCGGCAAAAAGCCAGTAGCTGACGATGGCAGCAAAGTGGGAGAAGCACGGAGAAAGATCAAACCTGGCAAGGCAGAGTCATGATGATTCCATCCTCTTTTACTATAAACTTGTAATCACATTAGGACCATGGGCATTATGCATGCCGTGAGGACGAAAAGGATTAAAAAAAAGAGCAAGAAACAACCGCCATGCCTCCTGGCGTTTTGTACACTACTTTCTCTATTCCAGGAAAGGCTGGCAGGGGATAGGTCATGGACGGCGGCGTTATAGCCAGTGCTGTTTTGTTCCTTTACGGAAAACAGGCATGAAGCGCTGGCACTCGACAGGAAGGTAGCCCAAGGCAAGGCAGCAAGCATTAGACAGCTGCTTTTCTGTCTCTATTGTATAGATTATTCAGCATTCCAATATCACGAAGGAATTTCGGCATTGGTGATTTCAGGTATGCATAAGACAGTGGATATCCTCTAGAAACTTGAGATGTCTTTCTGTGTACTCAACTGGCTAAGATGTATCAAAGGACAATAGATGTTGCCTGACGCCATTGAGAACAGACATAAGTAAGACGATGTGAACATGATGTTCATTCCAATAACTGCAGCCTGGACAATTGATTTTAAGCTCATAGGTAATAAGCTGTCAATATACCTGTTCCGGGTATATCATTTGAGTTCTACCTAATAATGCTGTTGTTACCGGGTTATGAGAGCTGAAAGAGAAGAGAAGCTGCAGGCTGCAATGTGGAACGACGTAATGGCAAAGTGGCCGCTAAAAAATGGACCCCCAAAGTGCTAATGATTACATAAGTTCCAGGTACCAAAGCCAGCCAATCCATGTCACTCACTAGGTATCTGCAAAATGTCCGCTGGCCATACTTTGAATGTCCTCATAGATGCACGAGCTATAACAAGCATATCTCGACATCCCATGCGAAGAGAGAAGACCGGATTTCTACATGTGTCCTTGGTCTACTTGAAAGAGTTGCAATAGCTCTCCCTACCTACACTAATTAACCTAATAATACCAATACCTTCTGCTCTTTTATCGTCTGTTTTTTGATCAGGACGAACCTTCGACTCGACAACATACACGCCGCTCTCTCCCTCGAGGTCGCGCAGAAAACCGAAAAAAAAAAAATAAATAAATTCTGTCTCAACCCCAAAACCCGCCTCTTAGGCGACGATGAGCCGCGATGCGCTAAGCACTGCTATAATGGACCCGGCCCTCACTGCCAACAGCAATAATGACTTACTCGTGAGCGCCCACTATCGAAGTCGCCCTGTCTCTGTCGCCGTCGATCCCGTCTCGCTCGTCATATCAGAATGCATATCGGTCACCTCTGTTATGCGCAAGCATGCGCGCTGGGCGGGTTCCTCCGTGTCATCCATCCTTGGTGGAAATCCAAACCCCGTCCAGCTTGGTTCGCCGCGAGCCTCACTCCCTGGAACACCCGCCAACTTGAGTATCGATGACCTTGGTGTCGCCAATAGATGGGGTCTGCGAGGGAAGAAGGGGAAGAGCATGCAGGATAATCCCCTCATGGCAGGATTCGGTCGTTTGCGCCATGAGCTATCTAGCTGTAAAGGTGAAACACCCTCCCCATACTCGTAAAGAAAGACAACGTAGCTTACCGGTTAACATCAAGACATTCATGCTTTCGATGCTCCAGCACTACTTAACCCTTTTCTCCAAGTGATCCAAGCTTCCTCGACATCCGCCCCCATTACGATCCTCGCACTTAAGGCCATACGAAAGTTCCTCTCTTATGGCTTCATCAGCCCCGAATCCCCGCGCTTCCCCTTAGCTATGCAGCTTTTGTCGACCGCCATCACCCACTGTCGATTCGAGGCCAGCGACTCGGCCCAGGACGAAGTTGTGTTGCTTATGATATTGCACCTAATGGAAGATATGTTGTCAGGACCGGGAGGCACGCTCCTTAGCGACGAGAGTGTTTGTGAGATGATGGAAACCGGTCTCACCATGTGTTGCCAGTCCAGACTGTCCGAACTTCTCAGGAGAACAGCCGAGGCGGCTATGGTCCGCATGTGCCAGATTATCTTCGAACACTTGAAACATCTCGAGGTAGAAGCTGGCGATGATCTAGAGGCATTCGACAACCAGACCAATGGGACTACCGAGGCACTGAGAATGGTACCCGCGACCAACGGCACGAATGTGATAGCTTCATCGGACGCACCCGTCGCCTCCGTCAGTGAAGAGCGAGCATCGTCGAGCACAGAAGGTGCTACGAATGAGGCGGAGCTCAATGCTGTCGCTGAGATCACGGAGGCTCCCGAATCAACCGAGATCAAACCCTATTCCCTACCATCAATGAAAGAGTTGTTTAGAGTCCTTGTCGATCTATTGGATCCTCACGATAAGCAACAAGGAGACACCATGAGAGTCATGGCTTTGCGCATCATTCACGTCGCCCTTGAAGTTGCTGGTCCGTCCATCGCTCGCCATCCCGCTCTTGCTATTGTCGCCGAGGACCGATTATGCCGACATTTGTTCCAGCTTGTCCGCTCTGACAATATGGCGATTTTACAGGAATCCCTCATAGTGGCCGATACCTTGTTAGAAACCTGCCGTGGTGTTTTGAAGTTGCAGCAAGAATTGTTCCTCTCTTATTTAGTGGCATGTCTGCACCCTCCCATCGAGATTCCGCGTGAGGCAAACATCGACCCTTCATTATATGATGACATACCTCAACGTCCAAGTGGTGTCAAGCCTCCACCCTCCCAAGCCGGAAGCGGAAGGGCGACGCCTGTTCCTGTTCAGGACCGACAGAAGCTTGGTTTAGAGGGCGGCGCGCGGAAACCAGACGCTCGACAGGCTATGGTCGAGAGCGTTAGTGCCCTTGTTCGCATGCCGTCATTCCTCGTTGAACTTTTCGTCAATTACGACTGTGATGCCAACCGACTCAATCTATGTGAAGATATGATTGGGTTGTTATCCCGGAGCGCTTTGCCAGACTCGGCTACGTGGAGTACCACAAGCGTACCGCCTCTCTGTCTTGATGCCCTCCTAGGCTATGTTCAGTTCATTGCAGGTCGCCTTGACGACGAGCCTATAACTGAAGGCCTGCCAGATCAGGCGGTTTTGAGAGAACAAAGGCGGCGCAAGAAGATCATTGTGAAAGGCGCAACTAAATTCAACGAGAAACCCAAGGAAGGTCTTATGTACCTGAAAGAGCAGGGCATTATTGATGACAATCCAGTCTCCGTCGCGCGATTCTTGAGACAGACGTCGCGGGTATCCAAGGCGGTGTTGGGCGATTTCCTATCGAAAAAGGGCAACGATGAATACCTCGAGGCTTTCTTGGATCTCTTCGATTTCTCAGGAAAGCGTGTTGACGAAGCACTGCGGTTACTGCTGGAGAGTTTCCGTCTTCCTGGGGAGTCACCGCTTATCGAGCGTATTGTGACAGCCTTCGCGAAGAACTATCACACTCTCTCCGATGATGTTGCGAACGAAGACGCCGTGTTTGTGCTGACATACGCGATCATCATGTTGAATGTGGATCAGCACAGCCCTAAGCTCAAGTCGCAGAAGCGCATGGAAGTCGTCGATTTTGCTCGCCAGTTGAGGGGTGTCAATGACGGCAAAGACTTTGCGCCTGATTTTGTGGAAGCTACTTTTGAGGCGATCAAGACAAATGAGATCATTCTTCCCGACGAGCACGATAATAAGCATGCTTTTGACTATGCCTGGCGAGAGCTTCTCCTCAAAAGCGAGTCAGCTGGACCTCTAGTGCTATGCGATACAAATATCTACGATGCTGATATGTTTGCTGCGACATGGAAACCCATCATCTCCACACTCTCCTATGTCTTCATGTCGGCTACTGACGATGCTGTATTCTCGCGGGTAGTCACAGGGTTCGATCAGTGTGCTCGAATCGCTGCAAGGTATGGAGTTAAGGGAGCTTTGGATCGCATCATCCAGAACCTTAGCTATATGACTACCCTTGACAATGATGAGCTCTCGAGCACAGCCTTGAATACTGAAGTCAAGGTTTCGGATGACAGTGATAGCGTCATGGTTAGCGAACTCGCCGTTAAGCTCGGTCGGGATTTCAAGGCCCAACTCGCTACTCTTGTCCTCTTCCGTGTGGTGAAGGGAAGTGAATCCATTATTGAAGACGGATGGGAACACGTAAGTGCTCTTTTGAGAACAATATACGTCCTGATGCTAATGATTGCTAGATTGTGAGGATATGGCTCAAGCTTTTCGTCAACTCTCTGGTCCCTTCATTTTACAATAAAAGCCATGGCAACTTGAAGCTACCCAAGATTCCTCTTCATACCCCATCGCAAGTCATTGATCGAGCTGCGAAAGCGGTCGACACAGGCTTGTTCTCCGCCTTGTCTTCCTACATATCCAGCTACGCAGCTGATGATCCACCTGAGCCATCAGCTGAGGAAATCGAGAGCTCCCTGAGCACGGCGGACTGCATTAAGGCCTGTCATCTTGAAGATGTTTTCGCTAATATTTCGTAAGTCCGCCGCTTAACGACTTCGACATGTTACTCACAAGAAGTAGGAGCCTCCCCGCAAATGCGTTGCCGACACTGGTTGAAGCTCTTCTGGATCAACTTCCAGACGAGGACAGTTCGGCTCCGGTAGTCATCAGCGTCAAAGCCGAAAGCGCCCCTTCGTCACCTGCAAGTGGAGGATCCAAGACGGGTCAGAAAAAGCCATTATATGACCCTACTATGGTGTATATCTTGGAGTTCTGCACTGTATTGGCTTTAAGAGGCTCTGACACCATTGAGCTTCTCGGCAAGTCAGTTGCAGATGCCCTCCAAAACATCATTCGCGATGCCGGTCGATACCACCCTGTTCTTGTGTCAAGAGCTGCATATTACCAGTTCAATGTGCTTAAGGCTAGCTATGTAAGTGATCCTAGACTGTTCGGTCAAACATGGAGGACTAACTGATTAGGATCATGATTTCGTTCGGGCACCTGTCCTCCTGCATACAATTTCTAGCTTCCCTAAGGAAATAGTGGTCAAGACAGCACAGCTTGTTCTACAGGGCTTGAAGATTTGCATTGAACAGCCCGGGCCACTCCGGAGCGCAATAATGACGTCTCCCGACTTCTGGGTCATCCTGCGAACTTTGGCTGGCAATTCGAACTCTTCACCCACTGTCTTCGATATCCTGGAAGGAGGCATATCTGGTACGCCATCAGCAATCATTGCAGACAATTACGAGGCTGCGATTGCTCTCTTGAACGAGTATGCCACTGCCGGTCAGATTGGAGCTGCGGATGAACAGAAGGGTGAAAGGCGTCCGAGAAATGCGCGACCGACGAAGAAGGAAGCTGCTAGGTATGTTTTCTGGGACCTTGAAAAACGATATGGCATCAAGCTGATTGATTGTATTAGTGAAAATGCGGTGGTTTCCCGGGGTGTCAAGGCTGTCAATCTTATATCGAGTATGACGGGCCGGATTCCCCATCTCATGAAACAGTCGCATCTGGAGAGTAGTGAAGGTAAGATGACATGAATCCTCGACTAATCCGTCGTTCATGAGACTGATGGTTGTGTAATAGCTTGGTCTGCATACTGGCTCCCCATCTTCCAAGCGCTCACGACGCAATGCACCAACCCATGTAGAGAAATCCGCCACCTGGCCTTCTCCTCGCTGCAGAGGTCATTACTCTCACCAGAACTGACCTGCAACGACCACAAGGAGTGGACTGCTATCTTTGGCGAGGTGTTGTTCCCGTTGATCCTCAAGCTGCTCAAGCCTGAAGTCTACTCGTCGGATCGTGATGGCATGAGTGAGACGCGAGTGCAGGCGGCCTCCCTGCTTTGCAAGACCTTCCTCCAATATTTGGTTTTGCTGTCGAAGTGGGATGGTATGCTGGATCTCTGGTTACAAATCATCGATATTATGGATAGGCTCATGAATAGTGGACAAGGGGATAGTCTGGTAAGTTCTCGTTTGTTCGTGCTTTTCCCCTTTCGTACAGCTATCCTGACGTTCAATGTACAGGAGGAAGCCGTTCCCGAAAACCTAAAGAACGTGCTGCTATTCATGGCGAGTAGTGGATATCTCGTCCCTCCCAGCAAGGACCCTTCACAGGAGAAGCTATGGGTAGAGACGTGGAAACGCATTGATCGGTTCCTACCGGAGCTACGTAAAGACCTGGCGTTAGAAGGAGAGGAAAAGGAGGAAGAAAGCGTACCTGCTCCAGCTGCTCCTCCTCAGCAAGCGGAAGCTCAAAAGGAAGTAGAGAAGGAAGCGCCTGCGCCTGGACCTGAAGCTGAAACGGCTGCAGAGACAGAAGAGGTTCCCGTAAGGGAAAAAGACGCTGGTAAGGACGATTAAAGTTGCAGCTGACTTGGAGCGGCTTGGTGTTTTCTTGTAGATATGATACAGTACAGAACAAAGTCAAAGGTTACATCTTATTGTTGTATAATAGACAGTGGTAGAGGGGCTTAGCATCATCATACCAATATCATACGCTTTAATTATTGAATGTTCAATATTTATCCGTCATTGCTTGTTTACAATAGTGCCAACAGCACTACAGTATTGAACATTACATAATCCCAACCACTAGTATTATCCGCTAGATCTTCTAGCGCGCGGCGCATACTACCAGGTAGCTGCAGACCTATCTGGACCTCAGCTAATCCGTAGAGCTTGACTTCCATTCCCATTCCTCTTCTCACAACAACAACAACAACAACAACAACAACAATCACACCAATAATTCCTGCTGTTGCGCGCAAGTCGCATTTCGCCAGCAGCGTGACACGCAAATACGTACGCAAGTTAACGATAAGAACATTATCGTTGTCAGTTCTCGTGGCTCTTCAAAAAGAGAAGAAGCAGAGAAGAACGGAAAAGAGAAGAAGGTCCAGAACCGCAAACAAAGTCAAAATGGCTTCCGGACCGCCCATCGCCACGTATGTGTCATTGCACTCCGACACATAGAGCGTTGATCGTTGTCGGCATCATCCTTTCCAATCCAATCCTATCCTCCTCTTACGTGCCTAGTCCCGTACCGTAAGTCAAGTCGTAGCGCTAACCACATCTCTCATCTCCTTTCCCCCCAAAACAGAGTCTACATCCGCAACCTAGAAGAGCGCGTCAAGTTCCCCGCGCTAGTCGAGGCCCTCACGGCCGTCTTCTCCGAATACGGCACCATAATCGACATCGTCGCCAAGACCAACCTCAAAGCGAAAGGGCAGGCTTTCGTCGTCTTTGATAACCCCGAGAGTGCCGTGAGGGCTGTGGAGGAGGTACAGGGGTTTGAGTTGTTTGAGAAGCCGATGGTGGTTGCGCTGGCTAGGACGAGGAGCGATGCTACGGTGAAGAGTACCGGGGATGAGGGCGCTTTTGAGGTTCATCAGAGACGGCGGTTGGCAGAGAAGGGTATGTCCTTTCTCTTCTTCCTACTCTGATGTCTCTTTCATTTTTCGATCACACCCGACTAACATACCCATCCATTCACACAGACAAGCGCAAAGCAGCCGAAGCCGCCGAAGACCAAAAACGTCTCAAGCGCCCCGGCGATACCTCCTCCACCGCACCCAACAAGCGCACCACCGCCACCACAACCACCACCACCACGACAACCACCAAACCCTCTGGCGGGCTCAAACCCACGGGTGCCAACGCGCCCGGCGCCAACGCCGTCGTCCCCGACGAGTACCTGCCCCCCAACAAGATCCTCTTCGTGCAGAACCTGCCCGACGACTACGACATCGAGGCGCTCACTGCTATCTTTGGACGCTTCGAGGGCTTTAGGGAAGTCCGTCTTGTGCCGGGTAGGAAGGGGATCGCGTTCATCGAGTATGAGGCGGAGCAGGGCGCTATTACTGCTAAGGAGAATACGGCGGGTATGAGTGTGGGAGGGGATGGGGCGCAGAAGTTTATTAAGGTTACTTATCAGCGACAGTAGAAAGCCGGGTCTTGTCGGTTGATGGGATGGGCTGAAGAAGTTGAGATTAAGCTCTAGACTAGTAGGAAAGGACGAGGAAAGCTGCGACTTTAATTGCGTCTTTAGATCCTTTGCAAAAGGTAAGGATAGCTTTGTATGCGTAGCTTGGACGAACTATCATAGCCTCCGAGACCAAAAAGAATACCAGTTGAGCTTTCATAATCTGACTCTGGTGGTCTGGCTTATATGTGTCTCGAAGAAGAATCAGGCCTGATCATTCGACTTGTGTGATTATATATGCATGCGAGTACAGCTAATGATGTTGCGCCTGCTCCAATGAACCTAACAATACAACAAGGTCGGGAAGTGTCACTGATACCGTAGCCTCTGGTCATGTCCTATCCCCTTTCCATGTCCTTTCCATCTTCTCTAGTATTTCACCACCAGCGACTGGAACGCACCACCGAGCTTAGAAGATAACATCATCGTCCTCACCCGTAGCCAACATGTCCGCCGGCCCACTCTCATCCCCTGCCGCGGTGGGAGCAACATTCTCCTGGTCTTGACCCTTCGCCAACGCTTCTGCCGCTGCAGCTTCCTTCTTAGCCTTCATCTCTGCGTCTGCGGCCGCGACGTCTCGTTGTTTCTTGCCGGCTACCTTTTTGAGGCGGTAGAATTCTTCTCTGTCTAGCTCGTCGAGTTCCGAGTTGATGTATTTGATGGTGTTCTCGGTTCGGGGGATGATTACGTGTTCACTATTTTCGGTAGAGGTTGTGTTAGCAATGATAGCAACTCTAATGAAAATCCTATATGAGAAGGAAGATGAGTTTTGGGTAAAGGGACGGGAGTTCAAGGGAAGGGAAGGAGGGTGAAGTTCACTCACATGGCGTTGACTCTCCGATTAACAACTTTGATAACCTCATCCAAAATAACAAACGCAGTCTGCAGACTCGCCAACTCGACCAGCGTCTCGACGGCCCTCGCATACGTCTCTCTACATCTCTGCACCTGCTGTCCTCCCTTCCCTAGTCCTGTCAGACCGAAATCGTTGTTCCCTTCCGTTTGGTAGGATTCGAAAGCGGGGAGGAAGACACCGGAAACGTTCTCTTGCTTGGTTCGTAAACGGAAACGCGCGGATTTGGCCGACTCTTGCACTTGGTAGCCGATGTCGCCGCCGACGGCGTAGGTTACTTCGGCGAGGGAGAAGGCGGCTATTTGCATGACGCGCCCCATTTTGCGCTTGGCTTCGTCTATGCGGCGGGTGATTTCTCGGAAACGCCTGCGATGATAAACACGGGCGATGGTTAGAAAAGTTGGTTGTTTGGCAGTAAGAGATGAGGGGAAGAGCGAGTAGAAGAACATACTTGGTGAGAGCCTCGCTCTTGCGCTTGAGTAAGCTGTGTCCCGTCTCGGCTCCCTTTAGTTTGGCCTTCATGATACCCAGCGATTGTCGCGTGGGGAAGACGGCCTCTCGATCCTGTCACAAGTAGGCATGGTCAGCTTCGAAGATGGATGGGGGAGCCGGAGGGATGTTAACCTACCCCAGCGCCCGACATCTTTCGCTTTGTGCAGCTGTATTTGCTGCTTTAGGTGTTTTGAGAGGAAGTCGAAAGGTTGCGAGTTTTCGAGAGGGGTGTTTGTGCACCAGGAAGGACGCAGGAGGATGTTCAAAGGGGACTGTGAGTGACACTTCGAAGTTCAAGGGTGACTGATAATGAAGCTTGGATAGCTTCCCAGGCTGTTATCAGTTGCCCGCAGCGGCAGCAATGACGACCGACCCTGCTACAGTGCGAACGGACCGTGTCGATATGAAGTTCGAAACCGTGAGACGAAAGATGGAGGTGATTATCGGTAGGTAGGGATTACGTAAAGCTGTACATAGTAACATCGAAGGAACCAAACTCTCTCGCCCCACATAAAAATACTGAGTCGCGGTTCACCAGTCGACAATGCGATGCGCTTCCCGCTGTGTGAGCCAAGCACTTTGTGACTGGTTGATCCTACCACTATCACCCACTCACCACCCGACCATTCCTCTCACTCACTACCCGCGAGACTACCACTACCTGCAGGAGCAAGCATCCTGCTCCGGTCCATTTGCTCCCACTCACTGACTGACCTACCTACCTCCTACTCCTCACCACACCACACCACACCACGATCACGATCACGATCACGATCATGATGATGGGCCCATGCTGGTAAATACACCCTAGCCCTGTCTGTTCTACCATCCCCCCCTCTCGCCGTCAAGGCTTGAGTCGTGATCGACTACATCCCAAGACGACGAGAGTTCAGAGTAGAATACGATAACGGCAACAATAACTACTACTCGTCAACCATGGCTCTCAATGGTCTGGCCAATGGCAGCCATGCTATCTCTACTTCCGCTGTTGTTGTTGCAGCTTCCCGTCAGCCAGACCTTCATCTTGTTGTAAGTAACATCCCTGCCACAATGAATACTGTAATATCTCCTTCTTACCATCAGAAAATCCAGACCGAAGAAGACGCCGTATACGAACAAGACATCCTAAGAGACCTCGGCAGCACGAGACCTTGGCTAGCATACATCCAGTTCAAGCTACAACATGGTACACCACAGGAACAGGCTTTTGTCCTCGAGAGGGCTTGTAAACAGCTTCCCAGATCATACAAGCTTTGGAAGATGGTATGTTGAAGTCACATTGCACATATCAGAAAACCTACAAACCCCTCGAGATAATACTGACACTTTTGCTTAACACAGTACCTGCGTTTTCGAACAAAACATCTCTCCAAGCTCAATGCTGCCGTCTTCGCCGACGAGTACCGCAAGGTGAACGCCCTCTTCGAACGCGCACTCATCTTACTCAACAAGATGCCTCGTATATGGGAAATGTACCTCAAGTTCTTACTCCAACAACCCCTCGTCACCCTCACCCGCCGCACCTTCGACCGAGCATTACGAGCCCTCCCTATTACTCAACATAACAGGATATGGGCTTTATATCGACCATTCGCCAACTCGGCAGGTGGTGAAACAGCAGTCAAGATATGGAGGCGCTATATGCAGGTTCACCCCGAAGATGCCGAGGATTTCATCGAGCTCTTGACCCAAGTCGGCCTCTACACTGAGGCCGTCAAGAAATACATCGATATACTCAATAACTCTAGATTTAACAGCAAGCAGAGCAAAGGTCACTACGAACTATGGAGCGAAATGGTAGATCTGCTTGTCGAACACGCAAACGACGTCGAGACAGGTCACGAGACGGGCATAGACGTTGAGCGCATTATAAGAAGCGGCATAGAACGATTCGCCGACCAGAGGGGAAAGCTCTGGTGTGGCTTGGCAACATACTGGGCCAGAAGAGGAAGCTTTGAGCGTGCAAGAGACATTTTCGAGGAGGGTATAACGACTGTCATGACCGTCCGAGACTTCACTCTTATTTTCGACACATATGTCGAGTTCGAAGAATCCATCATCGGTGCTTTGATGGAGCATGCCGCCTCCAGGGCAGAAGAAGGCAAAGTCGACGAGGATGCCGATTTTGACTTGGATATACGGATGATGCGTTTTGAACAGCTCATGGACCGACGTCCTTTCCTACTCAACGACGTCCTCCTCCGCCAGAACCCCAACAATGTGAATGAGTGGGAAAAGAGGGTTGTATTATGGGGTGACAATAAAGTCGAGGTTGTCCAGACGTACACGAATGCTATTGCTGCCATTCAACCAAAAAAAGCCGTCGGAGCATTCCATCAACTCTGGGCAAATTATGCCAAGTTCTATGAAAAGGGTGGCGACATACGGAACGCGAGGGTCATCATGGAAAAAGCCGTCAAAGTTCCCTTCAAATCAGTCGCCGAACTTGCTGACATGTGGATCGAGTGGGCCGAGATGGAGCTCCGAAACGAGAACTTCGACGATGCTGTCAAGATTATGGCCAAAGCCGTCCAGGCGCCGAAGAGGTCGACGGTGGATTATTTCGACGAGACTCTTTCTCCGCAGCAAAGGGTTCATAAGAGCTGGAAGCTGTGGAGTTTCTATGTTGACCTTGTTGAAAGTGTTAGCTCCCTCGACGAGACAAAGAAGGTGTACGAAAGGATATTCGAACTTCGCATCGCCACGCCACAGACAGTCGTCAACTACGCAAATCTGATGGAGGAGAATCAATATTACGAAGAGTCATACAAGATCTACGAGAGAGGGCTAGATCTCTTCAGCTATCCGGTTGCTTTTGAGTTATGGAATCTCTATCTTACCAAGGCAGTTGACCGCAAGATCGGCATTGAGCGATTGCGAGACTTATTTGAGCAAGCTGTTGAAGAGTGTCCGCCCAAGTTTGCCAAGGTTTTATACCTCATGTACGGCAACCTTGAGGAGGAGCGCGGATTAGCTAGGCACGCTATGCGCATTTACGAGAGAGCCACACGCGCTGTCTCGGACGAGGACCGCGCCGACATGTTCAATTTCTACATCACCAAATCCGCCTCCAACTTCGGACTGCCGTCTACTAGACCGATCTACGAGAGGGCTATTGCGGCCCTCCCCGACGAAGAAGCGCGAGATATGTGTCTCAAGTTCGCAGATATGGAGAAACGCCTCGGCGAAATCGATCGTGCTCGCGCTATTTATGGACATGCAAGCCAATTCTGCGATCCGAGGACGAATCCTGCATTCTGGACGAAATGGGAGCAGTTCGAAGTCCAGCATGGCAATGAAGATACCTATAAGGAAATGCTCCGTATCAAGCGCAGTGTCCAGGCGCAATACAATACTGACGTTAACTTCATCGCGTCCCAAGCCATCGCCCGGAGTCAACAGCTCCGAGCAAATGGAGGCGGTGCAGGTACTGGTGCTGATGACGATGACCATGATTCTGAAGTCGCGGATGCTATGGAACAGCTCGAACGACAGGCTAGGGCACCGGCGGGCTTTGTTGCGTCGAGTACGGGCATCGCGGGGACGATAGCTAAGGATGTTGCGTCGGTCACTGTTGTCGCTGCGAACCCGGATGCTATTGATATTGACGGCATGGATGATGATTGATATGACTACCTAACTTACTACTACCACCTACTACCACCACCACCACTCGTTCCAACCTTATTCTCCCTTCAGCTCAACATTTCTCCTTTGTTCCTCGTTTCTTCATTTTCTTCTCCCTCGCATCGAGCTTCTTCCGCACCGAACTAGTCTCAATTTCGAGTTCTCCATCTGTATGTACATTTGGCATAAGTGAAAGGGGGTGGGTTTGGGGTAGAGTGAGTCCTTTCAGATTAGTGTTGGGAGTAGGATTTTGTCCTCCTCTGATAGAGGTGGGCTCCTACATAGAGGTTCTGCGGGTGGGCTTTGATGTTCGATAGTGATGGGGGAAATGAAACTGAATAAAATGAATCATGCAGAGTGTTTAACACCACTATCTTTCCGTTTGATGACTTGAGTGATTGGCTTGATCGATTGGTAGTGGCTAAATATGTGTGAATCCAGGATTGACCTAGACAGAGAGCGCTCACCACAGATGAGTACAAGGTAGCATGTTCCCATTATAGTCGAATTTCAACGAGTTCGAGTCGCACAGACGTATAATTTCCCATCATAAGTATTACAATATAAGTGTACACGTTTACATAGGTACCTGAGGTAGGTTAGGGGAGTTTTTTTCTCCTTCTTTTCCCTCTCCTCAAGTTCCATGCTACGTTTCAGTGGATTACGAAACGAGGAGTGAAGTGAAGTGAAAACCCAACTCAAACCAGACAGATGTTTCCCCCCTTTCCCAATCTCTCATTGTCTTGAAAAAAAGCAAAAACGCCTGCCGTGTTTCTCATAAGGCACCCTTGGCTCTCCGATATCCGATGTACTCCCAATTTATCCATGTGCCCTTACGCCATGGATTCCCCCTTTTGAAGGAATAGGAACAAGCTTAAAACAGCCACCATCCCTTCGCATCACACATAGTAGCAGTAGGGCTGAGATTCAGGGCTCGCAGTGCCATCGTTTCCGCCCGCGATAACCTCTTTTTCGCCAACAACCCCCATTCTACTCACCTGACCACTAGTAGTAGCAGTCTTCCCCGCACGAGCACTACCACCCGACTAAGCGGCATTACTCTTGCGCCTCTGCTGCTGGTAGGCCGGGTCCGTGGGGTCCGTGGGTGAAGTGGACGAGGTACCGTTGGACGTGGTTGAGGCTTTGCTGCTGATTGACCAGCGCTTTTGGTGGGCCTTGTGCTATTGAGGTGTGTCAGCCTTGTTTTTTGTGGTGGAAAGGGTGAAAGAGGCTGAAGGAAGAGAGATGAATGAACTTACGAATTCCTCGACGGCGTCGCGGTTACGCTCGATGTGGCCGTCGCGAGAGCTGGGCGTGGCGTAGATGCTGCCTTTACGCTTTTGAAAGCGCGAGGGCGGGGTTTTCGATGCGTCTGGGGGGTTAACGTGTGTGAGTTTGATTTGAGTGTCAGGCTTGGTGCTGGTGCTGGTGATGATAATGATGATGATGATGATGATGATGATGATGCCGGCAGGGTGGGGAGTTCATGTGAGGGAAGGGAGATTAGATTGAGAGGGAGTTGTAAGCAGGGGGAGGTGATGATGAGGAGGAAGATGAAAAGCAAAGCAGTAAAAACTTACCCCATTCGTCTGTGTGCGAGTAATCTCGTGATCCGGAATGTTCGCGGAGGTCTTCCCCTGTATTCATGTTCATGTTGTCGGACTCTCCTCCCAGAGGATTGGTGAAATGAACCTGTTGTGTTTGCTCCGAAGACATGTTTTTGCGATTGTGATTTGTTGCCTGACAGACTTTGGTTCTGGAGACTTGGGATTATGATGGAACTAGGTAGTTGAAGTAGATGTGGAGGCGGATGAGGGTTTTTTTCTTCTTGTCTTTGATTCTATGGCGATATCGAAGTCGCTGCTTGTTGGTGAGGAGGCCGTCTTGGGTAGACGGAGTAGAAGGTGTAGGGATTTGAAGAAACTTTGGAATGGCCGTTGCTGAGAACTGGACCTTGTAAACTTGGGGAATGGGTGATTCAGTGGTGATTTGGTGATTCACTCGATCTTGATGTGATGTGATGAGATGAGCTAATGATGCTGGATGGTAGGAAGAGCAATGGATGTAGGTAATAGGCAGCGTTGTTTGTTCCGTAGGAGTCTTTGTTCCGGCTACGAGAGTGTGGTTGCGTCTGCCCTGATGTTGTGAAACGTATGATTAGACGTCTTTCGGTTGTTTTTTTCTTTGTTGGTCTTTTTTTTTCAAAGTTGAGGCAGGAAGTGCACAGATAACATATAACCAAAATAGCGAGATGTAATAGACTTTTTATATATCTTGGTCAGGTGTGAGAGGTACTAAAGCTTAAAGAGAGCTATGATGTAAGTTTATACTCCGTAAGGCACGTACTTTTTGAGATGCAGATTTCAAACTTCGCCAAGTAGGTATACTTTGATAGGGGCAGTGAGAGCAGTGATTACGTCGATGCCGGTCGCTCTTTGACGCGGATGAAAATCCTTGTGATAGCTGATAGGTCAATCATAAGCAACACGTGGGAAAATCGCAAGCATCGAACACTACATGTACTTGTACCGAACCCAAGGTACAGAAAGTACGATCGAGTTGCTGCGCCTGTCTTGGAAATCACCCCACCTCTGGTATCATTCCTCCCGTCGAGCCCCTCATTCTCAAGATGGCTACTCTCCCAGAGGGGGGATGTGTGATGACGCATGGGCCGGATAGAAGATGATCAACGTTGCGGGACTGTGATGGCGCCCACACACCATTGAAAGGCTAGATGCACATAGTCGCATGGTATACGATGCGCATTATTAATCAAAATCCAGGATGGATTGATGTGTCTAGACCAGCAAAAGACAAACAAGACGCCCTTTGGGCTGTATGTTGCCACTCGCCTGGGCATGGGTAGTGATTGGTCTAATGGATTGATGAAACAGGTATATTGCAAGCAATTAGATCTGTTTATTAAAGTCTCGAGATAGATGCCTTAATCGTTCGCTTGATGTGTATTATAAACGTGATACATAAGTTTGCAAATGATGTCGTGCAATGGATGAGTGTTGATCATGTAATGTCTGTATATTGGCGTTGATATCATAGTGCTTTGTCGCTCAAGATAATCTAATCGGATGTGAAGCTTTTCCATCATCGCGTTGATTATGTAGTACTTGCATCCGAGCCCCTCCCCCGCATTTTGCCATAGTAGCGCCATCACCGGCATCATGCGATCCCTGCCCGTTAGTTTCGTCAGTGCACACTTGACAGGATAGGTAGATATTTCCGCCTACTTTGGCACTGGAAATTGCTCAGTTCTTTTATGTCTTGGCCTTCGCTGAGCCTCTAGAGGTGTACGTAATGAGATGATTGTTTGTCAGCCGATTAGTTGAAAGTCATCTGATTTCGAAGAGTCTGGGCGTCCTGGCTTTCCTTGTTACCCACCCGAGCCTGTCGGCTTGTCCGTACTCCTTACCTGTGCTTGGTACATAATCGTCTTGGCGGAGGGAAACTCCCGCCCATGTGATAAGAAGTACAGATTTTAGGAGTACCTAGGTAGATATTTGCCTGCGAAAAGACATAGAATGATTTTCTTTATCACGTTGATAGAGTGTGTAGCCAATTGCGACGTCAAATTGCTTGCCGGGGGGGTGAAGTGACGTCAGCCAACCATGTCGCGGGAATTTCCAGTGCAGTTCGGCTTATTTTCATTTGTCGATTGCGTATTTGGGGCATAAAAAACATGGGGGATTTGTAAGGCGATTGGTGGATGGTTCTAAAGATTGTCGTTTGGGACCAACCCTGGAGATTGATCGACTGCCTATCACTGAAGAATAGGTGATGTGAGTGTCGACTATTAATACCTGTATTGATGTCCCTATGCATGCATGTATGTAATGTAGGCATTCGTGCATAGTCTGGCTCTGTTGGTGATTGGTGAGTTTTCAATCTCTGAAGCGATGTTGCCGCAGTTTAATTTACGATGTTACCTGTTGACGTTATCTGCGGCTTGGTAACTTTGGAGTGAGTCAGATATACCGGTAATGAGATCAGATCTATCTATACCTGTTATCAGATCTCGGCACTTTAGATGAGATAGATGGTTTCATTCTGGGCTGGATCGGTGTCTTGGGTTGTGAGATCTCATAATATCACCTTGTCTGAACCGGAGATGCAGAGCAGATGCTGTTTGATACGGTGTGACGCCTATCACCTGCGAATGTTATTCAACTGGTTGTGTGGTTATTGATCACGAACTACATAAGCGCTCAATGACCGAATTTCAAAACAGGTTGAATGGTGTTCTTCAAGTTTCACTCCATAGATGCGGACGATTGTCGACAGTCGTCCGTTGGTACTTGGAGGTGATGATGAAGAATGAGACTGGGCATGAGCAAGTGTGACGGTGGGAAGCAATGAAGTGGGTCCGGTGCTTGTGCGCAGCTGCTAGCACCTGAACCGCTGCACTCATTCTCTTCCGAGTAGACAGACAATGTCGCTTGTCAATGCCAGAGTCAAGATCAGGGCCTGTTCAACGACAAGATAGTGAATATCCCATCATATTTGCAGGCAATTTTGCCGAGTCCTCATCTATTCAACACTCGAGATTAGCTTACTGCAAAAGTTTGTTGTTGTGTCGGGCCGACATGAGCCACATCGCATTCTCTCGGCAGTGACTCACTAAAAACGCCGATGTCAGTTCGAATCAGCCTCGTCACGCGTAAATTATACAAAACCTTCGGATATCCTGCGATACTCAGGACACCGCGCTTCTTTAGTCTCATGCCCAAGCGGAAATTTGATGCATCGGATGACATACCCGTCGCCAAACGCCCATCTCAAGCCCCGAAAATGGAGTCGCAACCGGCAACTACCACTATCGAGTTGACGGAAAAGGAGATGCGGCTCAGAAAACTGCTTCTGCACACTGCAGAATATGTAGACGGCCTAAAGACGGAATCCGAACCCATCATCCTGCGATGGGCAGGCGGCTGGGTTCGTGATAAACTTCTCGGCATCGGGTCTCATGACATCGATACCGCAGTCAACGTCATGACCGGCGAGGCCTTCGCATCTAAGATATACGAGCTATGCAAAAATCCTGATGTTGTTGAGAAGCACCGCATTACTGACTCAGACGTCGGGAGCCTGCACAAGATTGCCAAAAATCCACAAAAGTCAAAACATCTCGAGACTACTACTATCAAGCTGTTTGGCTTCGATGTCGATTTCGTCAATCTACGTAGAGAGACATATACTCAAGATAGTCGCAACCCCCAAATGGAGTTTGGGACCGCCGAGGAAGATGCACTGCGGAGAGATGCGACCATTAACGCCCTGTTCTATAACCTTAACACCGGCCTGGTCGAGGATTTCACGACCGGTCTGACAGATATGGAATCAAAGCTGATACGAACTCCACTTGAGCCATTTCAGACATTCACAGATGATCCTCTTCGCATTCTCCGGCTCATTCGATTCGCGAGTCGTTTAGGATTCCACATTGACCACGCAGCTGAGGATGTCATGGGCAACCCCCAGGTCTTAGATGCCTTAAAGCTCAAGATTAGTCGAGAGCGAGTCGGTGTTGAGCTTGAGAAAATGCTCAAAGGTAAGGTGTAGCCGATTATCTTCAAGTCTGCATTATTCTAACCGGGCGAATACAGGCAATAACCCGAGAAGAGCTTTACAATACATTAATGACCTGGGTCTCTATCATACCATTTTCACAGACCCTACCACGGCAGGGGCTTTATTACCGGATGTCTCTAAATGGCACCTTGCGTACGATTGTCTCGGATCTCTTTCTCAAAATTCAACACCAGGCTCGATCTATAGGGTACTGGTGCGAACGGATGAGGCATCCTACTACGCGTGGAACCTGGCTGCGTTGTGTCCTTGGGGATCTATTGAAGAGCCTGTTCACACAGGCCCGGGGAAAATTCCGCCGCCGTTCATAACTCTAGCCGCCCGCGAAGGCATTAAGGCTCCAAACAAGCTCTGTGACTTAATTACAGGTGCTTACAGAAACCGAAAGGAAATTTTGTCTTTGAAAGGCGCCGTGGTAGCCAAAGCTCCCTATATCTCTGAACGAGATCAATTCGGCATGGCTATTCGACGATGGGAGTCAAAGGGGGGCCACTGGAGGCTGCAAGTGTTGTTTGCTCTACTCGTTGAGGCAACACCGCGCTGGTCTCCAAGTTCGAAGAACTCAGGTGAATAATGTCTATACAGTATCCCTGCTATTCTAACACTCTATTGTAGCCGCCAATAGCGCTTTCTTGAACGAGTGGCAATCCTTCCTAGACCACCTCCAAGAGCTAGACGTTATGGAGGCGCCTTCCCTGAAGAGAATCATCGATGGCACCCAACTCGCAAAAGCCCTTGGCGTCAAAGCAGGGAAGTGGATGACGCAGGCTTTAGATGTGTGCGTTGCGTGGCAACTTCGAAACCCAGGAGTCTCCGATCCGACTGGAGCCATCGAGGAAGTTGAGAGCAAAAGAGAAGAGTTAGGGATCCCGTCCCAGTGATGAATGAATGGAGTAGTCACGACGATTATCAAAGTTTTACGTCTATCGTCGTTGTTATATTGTCACAGTCGGCTCAAAAGGAAGGATGATTTCCATGACGTCCTCGGAAAATGAATACCAGAGAGAATTAGACTATATAGACGGAATAGAATGGGGGAGATACCCGTGATTACCTGCACTGAAGGACGACACAAATGCGGCAAAATCGATACAGCTGCCCATTCATTGAAAGGCCTCGCTCCTGTTGTAACAATAAGTGCAGTTACCTAGAAACATGAACCCGCTGGTTGGGTCGCGCCTACTTACCTCCCCCCTTTCATCTTCTCGGGCCACTCCAAATCATGACAACTCACCTTCCCGGGAGGAGAGAAAAGTCACACGACTGACAGAACATCATTGATCTGACTCTCAATCAATAATTCCTTCATCGACTCTCTAAGATGCTACCATCCAGTGGTTGTCACAGCCCGTCGCCGAACGAGGCCAGCAGCTCCGATGCTGACCAGGCTACGATCGATCCCCACAGCGCATCTTCGGTATCTGCTTCTTCAAACCCAATGCTTGAGCAGCCTTCGATCGCCATACCTATACCAATGGGTGACAAAGAAGTGACCTTTCAACAGTTTGTCGACGCGATTGCCTGCAATGGAACTGACGACCCTTCAATCGCCATCACCAAACCAACGAGATACAATGAGGCAACGATTCAACAGGTTGTCGACGCGATCATTGCTCGTTACCATGGAACTGCATCCGATCAACAAGCAGTATTGATGTTCCGCTTCCGACGCCCCATCGAGGCTATGGGAAAGCTGTATGCACATCTTGAGGGTGCCGATCCCGATTTCTTGTCCTATTTCGACTCTAAACATATCCTGGCGGTTTCTTCCTCTGAGATGAGCATTCTAGCGATCGATTTCCGCGACCCGGCGGTCTCTGAGAATCTACCGACGACGTACTACATTATGCACAGCCCTTCTTCCGGTTACCGCTCCTTTCGCGATAGACTTAGCAGTCTCTCATTTACTGATGTCGTCGCTGCTGTCGTTGGCCTCGTTTGCGCTGCCGTGCTTCTCTTGTACTGATGGAAAGTCAGAGCTGATTTCTTGTTTTCACTCATCACTCCTACTACATTGACTACTCTTGTCCTCTTTCCCTTCATCTCGGTCTGTCTTTCTCCACTTCGTCACTAGGTGACTTTGTGGCCTTATCAACAACCATCAACAATGGCCATTGAAGGAGACGTTCGGGCGATCGTTGCTATAACTGGCGGTAGTCAATAAAAGAAAATCGGATGTCTAAAAGTTCTGTGCGAAGTGTCCAACGGCTGTTGGGATGTGAAACATGAAACGAAGAAAGGAGAAAGTTGATGTCAGCGGTGATTGGAGTAAATGCCAGATCTTCACCCCAAAGAGAGAGTGGTGTTAAGGTCTTTTGTTCACGAATATAGGCAAAGAAGCCTCTGATATGTACTATGACTGGCCAGCTGATTTTAGGGGCAGTGTTCACTGTTCACAATGCGGCGGAACAATACGCATCCTCTCGCTGCCGTTAAACGCTCGCCTTCCCGAATGCCAGGAACAAACAGAACGTAGGCATCCAATCCTTGTTCTGGGGATTCTGTTGGCCTTGGCAGGGCCGTGATCATCGCCCAATCGGCGTTAAACATACAGGACCCTGTTTGGACGGGAATGACTGTCGCCCAATCATTGACACTACCGACGGGAGCTACAGCCAATCGGAATCTGTTCTTTTGTGACCCCAGCACTAGATTCAAACAAAGCCGACCGCGCATGTTTCGTTTCTCAGCGGGAAACAAAGCTGTCAAGGGCCGGTTCATTCGTCCTGACAAGACAACGACCCATTGTGTAGCATAATCAAAGATGTGATTCTCCTCTTTTTTTTGTTTCCTGAGAATGACAAGACAAGCACATGACAATGTCCAGATCGGAGGCCTTTGTGCCTTCTTGTCCGTGTCGGGTCAACCAAGATGGTTATAAGAAAGTGCTAGATGCTCCTGCTGCTCACTCGTCTTCTCTCCTGTATTCATACAACAAAATCATCAATCTTCAACAACCTTCATTCTAAACACTGAGACTGGTACTCATTGTCTACTTCTTATATATATTTTTTTATTTTACAGAAACCAAACCAATACATTCTCTCACGAACATATACCCCAACTCGATCAATCGATATCCCGAAAAGAAGAAATCATTAGACATCAATATCAACCAAAATGCAGACTCGACGATCAAATACTCTCACTAAGGCGGCTTTTGCTGCTACTCTCGCCAGCGTGAGCAATGCTCATATGACGATGAAGACACCCGCGCCCTTCGGCTCCATCTCCAAGGTCTTGACGACATCGCCTTTAACTTCAGCCCAGTTCCCTTGTCAAGTCGGAAGTGACCCAGCGACCTTTTACAGCACTGAGGGCCTCAACAACACTATCGCTATCGGCCAATCTCAGACACTTTCGTTCTCAGGCTCCGCCGTCCACGGTGGAGGATCTTGCCAGCTCGCTTTGACTAAGGACATGCAGCCTGATGCCTCTACTTCGTGGGAGGTTTTCCTTTCCATTGAGGGAGGTTGTCCGAGCAAGGATGGGAATGGCCCCAGCACGTACGACTATACGATTCCGAACGATTTCGCTGCTGGCGACTACGTTATGGCGTGGACATGGATTTCGAAAGAATCGGGCACTCAAGAGGTAAGTATTGATGACAAAGAAACATCCTGCGTCAGTAATTTTTCTCTAGTCTGTCAGAAATCAGGCGAAAGAAGAGCAAAGGAGTTATCACATTTCCCCAGGCCCTGCTCGTGAAAATGATATATCTTTATATATAGAGAGCGAGACAAATGTTTCCCCGGGCAACCGGGCAGAAAATTGGTCTGGGAAATGTGATATTTCTTCTCTCATGTCTGACATACCTTGAAAGATTTACTGACGTGGAATGTTTTCGATTCCCACACCCCACTTGAAAGAACAATGCTAACATCCTCACAGTATTATATGAACTGTGCGCCGATTTCGCTTACGGGGGGTACTGGCGGCTCGAAGCGCGCAGCTGCATCGTACCCCCAGCTCGGTGTCTTCAACCTTGCTGAGATCAACTCATGCAAGAGCGTCCTGTCCTCTGACCCCGTGTACCCCGACCCCGGCCCCAATGTTCAGAAGCCTGGCACAGACAACGCTTTCGAGGACATCACTGGTACCAATTGCGTTCCCAAGGGCCAAACTACGGCTGGTAGTCTTGGATCTGGCTCTGGTTCTGGATCTAGCCCTTCCGGTGGTGACTCGTCTTCCACAGCTGCCGCTTCTTCCACGGCCGCCTCTTCCCCTGCGTCGTCTCCTGCTGCTAGCTCCACTACTGCTTCTGCTCCCGCCGCAACGACCTCCGTCACAGGCTTCCAGACAACCACTCTTTCAGCAAGTTCGAGCCCCGCCAGCACCACGACGACCCCTGTTGCCGCGTCCTCAACTCCGGCTGCCGCTTCGTCAAGCGCTGCTGCTCCTAGCTCCAGCCCCTCTAGCAGCCCCGGTGGTAGCACCACTGGAGGCCTATCCGGTGCTTGCACCAATGAGGGTACCTTCAACTGCGTCGGTGGCACTCAGTATCAGCAGTGCGCTTCCGGTTCTTGGAGTGTGCTGATGGCTATGCCGTCTGGTACTAAGTGCCAGGAGGGTGAGACTACTACCCTGTGGGCTCGCTCGAATGAGCATGAGCGTAATGGTGCTTTTATGGAGAGGCGTAGTCGGTTGTACTAAGTGCCTTTGATGACCTTTTAAGTTGCTAGGTAACTCGGTACATAACTTACCACACTCGCTCGCTTGAGAGTATTGAGTTCTGGGATTTGAATATGAATTGAGTCGAACAGGCTATTATTGGCTAGCCGAGACGGGTAGCTCTTAAGGATAAATAGACAGGCGAATAAAAACTCTCTGCAGTTTTTTTGGGGGGATCTCGGACATGTATTGGGTGTGGACTTAGAACTGTACATATTTTAGCATCATGATGTATGTAGCGACTGGCGTTCTGGGAAAAGGGTGTAAAGAACCGTAAATAGAATGGGGCTGGGCAGGTCCGGGCCTTGTTATATACATTTCTGGATTTTCTTCTTTTAAACTTGATGAATCTTCCACGGCCAGCTGGAGCTGACAAACGATTAAAATCGGTGAGCTTTGTATGTGTGCTACTTACCGACATGTACTCGTTCCTGCCTCACTACAGGCAGGCTCTTACCGCGGCAAATCGTAACATTCTCCATTGGGGCTCGGAGCCAAATTAAGCCCCGTCGAAACCCTTCATGTTGGTAGTCCATGATTGCGTCAATCGCAGGACCAAGCGACGATGCAACATAGTAGACTCCTCCTCGATTCTTCCCAGATATTGAAATACCATAGTACTACGTCATCTCAAGTAGCCATACACAGGATTGATTATCCGGTTCCGCATGTTCCTTGGCTAAGGCGTCCCTGAGTACGTGTGTACTTAGCCACCCATTCAGAGCTCTTCGGCTCAACCTTCATGTCTGTATCAGACGAGTCCGCCTGGTACCACGTGACTACACCTGATCGTAGGAGTTGGCGCTTCTGGGATAATTATTCCCCATTTTGGGAGCCTGGGGCCACACGTAGAGTGGAAAGTGAAGGTTGACCTTCGGAATTTGGGTGAGGCATCTGGGATGCACAACAGCCCCAACCACACAGCCCCTTAACTCGTTATCATCATTGTCATAAACCCCTTGAAGGCATAATACTACGACCTCGTAGGATTCTGGTGTTGGTAGCGTATATGCTTAGACGATGAGTGTGGGTAGGATTAGGCACACTGCTCAAACAGGAATACTACTTCATGATCCTCGGCCAGCAAGGCTGACAAATAGTGGTTTGACACTACCCCTCAATGGGGGCCGCTCTGGACTTTTATTAATCAGACGGATGAGACTCTCCAGATCCTCGATCTTCATACTCCTGCCATCTCGTGCAGTACATTCTTCTAAAGGTGGTCGCCAATTGCAGACCCCCTGAGTGTCGCCGCCAGTATCGCGCGCATCATCTCGGCGTCAGTCAGGATCTCTAGCAGCCTCCCAAGAATCATCAAGAAGGCTCGCGATGCTCCGCAGGATAGTTTGAAACTCCAGCTTGCGGTGGACGATACTAGGGCTATCCTCGGTCGGCTGCAACACTTTCTTCTAGGCACCGTGGAAGTGCCAAGATCAAGAACGTCGTTGATTTTCGTCGATCAAGTCATTACGACACTCGCGGCGTGCGTTACAACGTTCTCCGAGCTAGATACCTTCACCGGAGTCTTACAGTCTGATAGTGACTCTAACATTCTCGATCGGCTGTGTTGGATGACCAAAGAAAAACAACTCAACTCTATTCTCCTGAGAATGGGAATCACACAAGAGTTCATTGAACTTAATGTTGACGATCTTAACTTGGTAAGAGATATTCGCTTACCTGCAAATAGCAGCGAGCATCCGCCTAACTTTTCCTCAGCCAAAAGCAAGAAGAGGCAGAAGACCAAGTCAATAGGTTATGTAGTCTAATCTAAGAAGTCATCGAGTCAAATACAAATCTAACCCAACGTCTCGAGGCTCTGGAGGTGTCAACCACAGAAAGGCCTAAGCCCGCGGAGGCTGAGACCATCGAAAGTCCAGTGACAGATGACGGAGAATCTGACGGTGTCCAGATGGCTAGTCGCAAAACATTGAGGAATAGAAGAAACTTCACATTTGAGGAGATTCTAACGAGTTCCCGACCATACCAGAATGCGTCTATGGATAGCTCAGACACATTCTCGGTGTATAGTTCCGCTAGTAGGACCGGTTCCTGGTCCATGCTGTCGGGTCTCAGCCTGTCCGAGGTGTCTCACATCGGAATCTTAGCCATTCCTATCTACGAGACGGACATTGCGAATAAGGGGGACTATAAGTTTGACCCATGGATAGCAAAGCCCTTGCCCCTACTTCCTGATACCGAAACGCTTCAAGAGCAACGCGACAATCCACTTATCAGCTCACGGACGAATAGATTTTCTCGACTCAAACCCCTTGGGGTTCCTAATAAACGCAGACATCAAGCCTCGAATTCTGCGACTGCAGTATTTGGTGTTGCATTCACGCAAAGTATTGCTTATAGCAGGTAGCCATATATCTGAGAGACGAGCAGGGCCAACGCTACGCATGGGGATATGTGCCGTATCTTGTAGGGAAAGTAGGCGTGTTCCTCAAGCAAAAAGGTATTCTTTCCATACAGCAAACATGGAATAACCTAAGTATGCTCTCTGCGCTAATTAAATACACAGGCACAAAAACGGAACCCATTTTTGCTGTTCACGGAAACCGGGCGAGAGTACGGCAGCTCAAAATCGTCTTCGATCAGCCTCCATTGTGCGGCAAACAATTGTCCTGGGCAGGTTACACCGTACATGATGCCGGACAATTACTACAAATCTATCTTGAAATGCTCCCGGAGCCCATCATCCCATATACTATCTATCATAGTATGGCCAATGTCCCAGAGGCAGCCGCCGAAATGACCGGGGAGAATGGAGCTAAAGCAATTGACACTACCAAGCAGCTGATTAAGTCTCTTCCCCCTCCAAACCGCCGGTTTCTCCTATATGTATTAGATCTTCTCCATATATTTCATATTCAGTCTGATATCAACAAGATGACAGCAAACATGCTGGGTATCGCTTTTCAGCAAGCGATCTTATCTGATGAACCAAACAAGATGGATATAGGAGCCGTTCTGAATGCTCGCCGCGTCACAAGTTTTCTCATACTTAATGCACCCGAGTTCATCGCTGATAATTGTCCTCCCGCTGCTTGGGGTAGCGAGGTCCATGTCAGTGATGAAAGCGCTGAAAGTGACAACAGAGATTATGATCTCGGTTCTGCCCATCAGCCAGTGGCCACAACTTAATCGCAGAAAAATGAGCGAGCACCATGCCTTCCTGATATACATACGCTCATTACCTAAGGTAAAAGGACGTCAAAAGAGGCAAATGCTATGTATCAATTGTCAGCTGTGTATTTGGGTGAGGAGCTGTATCTGTAGGAGACATCCTGTGACATCATGTTTCCGAAGTCGAACTTAATGAGTATACATCGCATAATGAGTCTCTAAGCTTTTCAATTTGATGTATATGTAACGACCTCAGACATAATCATTTTCTACTTTGCTCACTCCCCTGTTCTTACCAAGGTACCTGTCGCATCTCATCCTCCTCATACTCCCAGTGCGACCCCCCCTCGTAAGTCCCCTCATCATCCGCCATGAGACGTACCATGACCTCCGCACCACGGTCCGGTGTACGCAGCTTACTCACATCGAAGTTCTTCGGTATAGGCAAAGCCTTGACAAACCCCGTGTTGCACGGGCCTGGCGCGCAGACATAATACCGAATGACGGGCTTCTGCTTTTCCTCCTCGGTAGCAGCCGCAGCAATGCGGTCATTTTCAGCGACCTGTAAATGTACCATCAATCCGTTCAGTCCAACTTTGCTAGACCCGTAAGCCGCTGAGCGGCCCATCTTTTTCCTCAGTGCATTGTGGCAGCTCGCTAGACCCGAGGTCACGGAGATGACTTTTGGGTCGGCGGATTTCCGGAGTAAGGAGGTGAAGCCCTCGGTTACGACGGCGACGGAGCTGATATGCGTATTTAGGAGCTCGTTATAGGTCTCGCGGATGTGTGAGAGGGAGTCGCAGGGCTCTACTCGACGTAGGATGCCGGCGTTGTTTATGAGGGCTGGTTCAAACATTAGTTGTCTTATATCTATGGGTTTTATTTTATATTCCAATCCGTTTAAGTCAGCATGCGGGATATGGACGGAAAGATGCCCTTTTTCTCAAACATACCATCCAATCGGCCATATTTCTTCTCAACAAATGTCACCGCCTCACTGACTTCATCATCATTATTCACATCAATCTTCACGACGTCGATTGCCCCAGTGACCCCGTCTGCCCGGAGCTTAGCCACAGCTTCGTTGCCGCGTTCCACATCTCGGCTGCCGAGAATGAATGTGTACTTCTCCGGGTAACGCAAGCCGGCTGCTTTGATCAGAGAATAGCCGAGCCCGGTGTTGGCTCCGGTGCAGAACACGATCTTGGTTGTCGTCGCCATGATGTTTGCTGATGGTGGTAGTAGTTGTGTGAAGGTGATGCGATGAGGGGCTCAAATAGGGGAACAGAATGAGTGGTAGAGAGGAAGTTTGACTTATTAATCTTTGCATTTACACCATGATTCTTGTGAGGGGTTACGCCTCTTATAATAAGTGAAGTCGTACCCTCGGTTGAGAACGGAGTTAGTGAGATGATCTCATGCGGAGATATGAGACCTCAAGAACCCGCACCCTAATCATGCCCGTACGATACTCAAGTATTCCAGAAGTTACTTGCCGGGACTGAATATTGTCAACATCGTCTTCCAGCTCTAGATCGGGGCTTGTCAGTGTGCAACTCCAGCTCCGGAACGAGGCCTCGCACATGAGACAGTTCTGATCCAGAGCTTGAAGAAGATTTTCATTACAATTGGTTTCGGCGAGTCGATACTTTCATTATTCATCTTTGAAGTAGAACCGTATGTTTTCATAGTATTTCGGGGGAAATCTCGCGAGAATCTTGTGAGAAGTTAAAGGTCATAGTTTGAAAGCTTGGACTTGACTCAGATGATCTGCGAGCTATTTAACCTTTTCCAAATTCTGGTGGGTCATGCATGTCTCCTTATGTTTGATCCTTTCGCATCACAGTCTTGAAATGCGAGCCATCCATTTCCATGCGAGCGACCAGCCCCCAAACACTGTCGACAAACCCGTAAACAGGATGAGAGGGCCGTAAGCGGACGCGTAGCCGAAATTCGATGCAGATGGCAAACCCCCGATCTTAAGAAGCGGAACACTCGCTAGGCCACCGCTGACATAACCTATTCCCCTGGCCCCGTTCAACATGCCGTAAATCATGCCCGGATCAACCGGTTCGTTGCGATGCGCCGCTTCGTTCTCCAGCTCATTCACGATGCCGCCCCACGTGGCCGAGTAGCCTCCGCCGAAGAAGCCAAATGTTGCTGAGAATAGCAGGAGTAAGGCCAGACTCCCGGTTGACGTTAAACCCCAGAGTAAAAACGCGGACAAGGACGTGCACGTTGCGACGACTGCGGTGAGCGTTGAGGCTGAGAGCCACCGGCGTCCAGCAAGGTACCCGATCAGTGATGATGCGGCGATACCCGGGATATTGAAGACCGTTAGCAGTATCGTAGCCGACGTTTGCGACAGATGTGTGACCTCGAGCGCGTATGTCGGTAAATACGTCTGAGGGATACCGTAGCCTGCGGATTGTAATAGGCTGGCAATGGCGTAAATATAGAAAGTTTTGTGCCGCAAGAAGTTCCAGGGGATGGGCCGTTGGGGATGATTACGACTTGATGTCCCATCCCTGGCCTCAAGGTGCATCGGATGTGTTGGGATTAGTGTGATCGAGATCAGACCTGTGCTGAATACGATGGCCGCCCAGATCCGTGAAGCGGTGCGGAAGTCGTACCTCTCTAGAATTGCGCGGATGAGGAAGGGGACTGTAGAGCCCACGATGTTCTTGCATGAAAGAGTGAGGCCGCTGTTGAAATCGGTAAAGTTAGGTGACCTGAGCAGTATCTTTCCTCTCCCTCGGGCTTTTTTTCGACACCGAGACGAGTGTAAGAAGCAGAAGAGAAAGAAATAACGTACTATACAAAAGACCGGTGTGCTCCATCGATAGAATCAGAGCTAAACCACTCCCCGAGCGAAAGAGTCGTCGGGCTGTATATGAGCGCGCACCCCAAAGCAGAGAGGACACCTTGCGTAGCGACGAGCTGACAAGCCTGCGTACTAAATGACGAGAGCACGAAGGCGATGGCGGCGAGTAGCGCTCCCGAGTAAGCGACTATAACGCGATGACGGGCCCAGCGTCGCGAGAGAGCGGCGAACAAGAAGGGTAAGGAGAGGTAGAGCACGCCGTTCTGCGTCGTGCCAATGATGCCCGCGACGTCCGGGTTCCCGGATAGACTCCAGTGCCTTACGTAGTACTCCTGAAATACGCCGTAGCTTATTGAGAAGCCTGTTATGCACTTGTTAGTCTTAGGTTGATTCTAGGGAAGAGATTTGCGACAAGTTTTTTTGAATTGCATATCGTGTGAGGGAATAGGTGTCTTATCAAAGGAGGGACAAGCATCCGCAAAAGGGGAAAACAGATGAAACTGTGATCTCACCCCAGATAGGTAATTGAGAGATACAAGCCCCGAGAAGAATCAGTGATTTCTTCCTCTGTGGTCTCGTTTGTCGAGAATCCATAGCTGGTGATGTCGCGGCCTCATTATCTCCTATGTCACCCGCTGTCGTGCGGCATGATGATGGTAGGTGTTGGAGGGAGATGTCGTCGCCTCGATGAACGTCGGCCATGATTTGATTTTCGTCAAATAATCAAATTCTAAGAGTTGTTACTCCAAAGACCCGATATATACCTGGCGATACCTGCCCTCAGTATAAGTATCATTCGAATTCTTGAACCAGCCGGCGGTAAGATCCTTAATGTCGTCATGAGCGCCCTTCCCGGAGATACCACGCCGATCCCGGACATTCCGTTCCCGGAACGGGAGATGTTGACGAGACAAATTAGTCACGCGCGCCGATCACCGTGATGGCTCTTGGCGGTTTGCAAGTTTCTTTCGTTGAGGATTTTGAAGCCGTAAGGCGACTTTCATGGCTGCAAAGTTACGATTGTTGAAGAAACTGATCGTTACTTGATGAGCGGTGTAAAGGTTTCATATGTCGCTTTGAAGTGTATCTCCAGGATCCTCAGGTAGTCATAGAATGAACAGAGAAACCCCGAGATCCTGATATAGTCACTCAGGCGGAGGGAAGTATCCCACGAAAATGTATTGGAAAAACAACTCTTCAATTATGTACAATGAAGCCTACGGCGGCGGCAATGAGACGAGCAGCCGTGGTCACGGTATAACGGGGTATTTAGTCGTACACGTCATCTCTCTCTCAAGTAAGGACCCATAAGTTCGTGCATCCATCCTTCCATCCAGCTGGTCATGTAGCCATCCACACCTGGCCCATACCCGTTCTTCTGAGGACTCTCAGACACCCCTGATTCAAACAGCCGCGACAAACCATATCATATGCCCATGAAACGCCGATAAGTGCTTGAACTATGCAGAGAATGATGTAGTAGGGACCCCAAAGTCCGTCCCTTACTCGGAAAAAGTGTCTCGATGCTGCAATGAATCCGACGAGAGATATATACGGTGAATTAAGGCAACGCAACGCAATATAAAGGGATTAAAGATTAGTTGACTCGCTCGTCCTTGATGGGGTGATGTAGCAGCGGCCGAAGACACAGGCGGTCTGTGTCTCCCCGCTCGTTCTGATACGGGTCGTACTCCTCCTCGTTGGTGGAGCCAAGCCAGCGCCGCCATAGGGCACCGCTGAAGCCTGCGTTGTAGTAAAATGTACCACCGAGCACTGTAGGGTGAAATAGCTTGTTAGTATGGTTTCGTGAAAGAGCTCTGTGGAAGATCAAAGCGTTACTCACTGTTATTCTCGCCCCAGCCGAAGGGACTGGCTTCGGGCGTTTCTGGGTAGTTGAATGTCCTGTCCATGATATCCAGTGGCCAATTTCTGTCGAAGAATACGGGATGCGGAGCGTACAGGGCTTTGTACCCGTGATGCAAGGCCATACTTGGTGGGAACATCTCCGGAAACATGCTATGTCGCATACGCCACGTCTCTTTGTGCATGGTATCTAAAAGGCGGCGGGACAAGCGGGCGACAGTGACGATGGCAGAGCGCCTGGGTGGTGTGTCAATAGAAGTGTCATATCCGCTTACATCATTGCGGAATACCCAGTTCGTCTTGGACGGGTCGAAGAGGGGATTCCACGTGATCAAGTCGGCTGGCTCGCCAACTCCCCATTCATAGTCGTCGTTCTGTATCGTGGTCGGCGGCTTCGGGTCATCCGGCGAGGGCAGAGCTTCATATTTGCCTGTCGGAAACTTCAACGAACCCCAGATAGGGGCTCCGGCCTTCTCTTCGTCTTGCAACTTGACAGTCTCTTCCTCGACGAAAGTCGTGAAATTCGGCCAGGGGCCATGTTGTTGTGGAATCCAAAACTTAGCGTTGCGCTCCCACATGTACTTCCTCGGTTGCTTGGTCGCCCAATTTGAAACGCGGTCTAGAAGCTCGTAGTAATGTCCCGTGTACCGGATGTCCATCTCCCAGTTCCAGACGTAGTCGTACTCGCGATGCTCTTGGGCCCACCATTGCAATGAGAAGTGCGCGCTTCGGTACACGGTGTAGATATTGTCGTTGGAGTGGTTCTCGACGACATCCTCGGGCGGCCACGGTCCCGGATAGTACAATCGCATGAGCTGGTCTGACCAGAGTGTGGTGATGTCCCAGAATTCCTCAGGTACATTTTCCTCAATCGTCTGTTGATAGATTTCATCGGACGTCCAGATCGGTATCGTGTCGTCTTTGACCTGGACGAGTAAATGCACGTCGTACTCTCCCCCCGATTTGAGTGACAATTCATTTATCATGGCTCTGATGGTAAGAAGTTGGATCTCGTCGTAATTGTACCCTGTCCAGGTACGAAGGACAAATGCCGTGCGCTTCAATTTTTTCTTCTCCTCAGGTTTTTGCCCTCCTTCATCCTGCAACTCGAAGCGCTGGATGTTCTTCTCCAAACACTTCCTTTGCGCTGCACCCCAGTTCATCTGGCGATAGTCGATCTTCTCAATCATTTTCTCAACCTTCTCGGCACCTAGTCGCGTAGAATCTGTTGATAGACCCTGCCCGCCGTCCGTGACATTATAGCTATAACCATAAGGTCCGAAGCGACCGAAACGCTCGAAGCACCTATCTGCTGCGATGCCCAACACCTCGTAAGCTCCCCATGCTGGAGCTGGCATGCCGGCAGGCACACCAGGATAAGCGTATATGTCAGGAGTCGCATGGTTCTCAGCCTCATCCATGTAGCAGGTCTGCACGGGATGATGCTTCTCCAAATACTTATCAGAGCTATAATCGGGATATGGGTTGACAACCACAGGTTCCAACGGTATGTCATCATGGACCTCGATTTTTGCCCCGCGCGGCAATTGCTGTTCGGGGATCCAATCCGAGTAATTGACAAGAGTCTTCACACCGTTGAAAAAGCCGCGAAAGCTTTTTTTGGGTACCTGCGTTAGTGCGAAATCCAATCTCAAACGTTTTAATTCAATCGACCTTACTGTGGATAAGCTTCCCAGTGGTAAGGAATCCTCTCGTTGGCCTTTTTCTCTTCCTCTTCCTTTTGCTTTTCCTTGATCCTCTTCTCCTCGTAGTAACGGCGCATTCTCAGCGTGCCTCCGATTATGGTAGCGCCAAGGAGCAGAACCAAGAAGACCATGATGAACAGTCGTCGTGGCGAGGTGCGCAGTGCAGAGGTCAAGCGCCGACGCGACGCCATTGTTCCGCTGCCACGTCCAGGTCCGGACGTGGTGGCGGACATGTCCAAGTCGGCGTCATGGTGCCGGCGATCATTTTCGGGCACCCGATGATAGGCGATGCGCGGGCTGCGAAGCGAAGGGAAGCGCGAAAAAAAAGCGTCGAGCGCGCTCATCTCCTCGCTCGTCGTCTCAGCTGACGGACAAATCCATGCGAGAGAGGGGGAAAAAAAAAGGGAAAGAGTGAATGAAAGGAACAGATCACCCGGTCTGCCGGGGAAAATCAGAGAAACGGGGAAAGGAAGGGGATGAAGAGGAAGGAGGTACAGACGCGGCCCAGAGGTACCCTGTGGCCAATGACCATCATGATCCCATCTTAGCGTGGAAGCGGTCCGGATTTGGTTCTAGAAGGATTGTCCAAGCCTAGGTTCATCGAAATCGCTTGTTACAGCCAAAACTCGCCCTATCGAGCAGAGATCCACACACAATGTTGCACAACTACCTGGCACGATGAAGGGGGTGAGGGGATGATGGGGTCAGCAGGTCATTAAACAGCTGAAATGTAACTAGAGCTATTACTGGTTAGTGGAGATGTATGATAAGCCGTATATGTGCCGCCGTAATATCCGATTAATGAGGATGGCTATTCACTTTCAGTTCACCATTTTTCTTCAAGAGAAGGTATTCCTATCAACTCAGGGCCTGATCTAGATCACCAAAGGCTACGGCTATGTCGGAAGTCATACCGTTAAGTCCTCCTACTACCTCCTGGAGCGGGCGGTGGTTCATGATATGATGCTGAGATGAGAACCGGTTGGGGTAATGAGCGGTAAATTACCAACCCTGGAGATAAGGCGAGGATGGGATCCTCCCGCGCATTCTACCAGTAAGAGCCAACATGTACATTTTTGGTGCATACCCCGTATGGAGTCATAGATTGGCGAGATTGTCTCTAGCCTCTCCAGCTTATTTCGGCAAAAGGGATTTCGCTACAAGTATGGACTGAAGACTGTTCTATGTACCAGATGAAAAAATGTAAGAACTTTATATATATAAAAAAAAGGAATAGACCTGCGAGATGATACCGGGTGAAATTGAAGAGTTGTAGAACACCTTTATCCATTTAGGAGGTACCTCAAGTGTAGGTCCAGGCAGATTTTCGTCGAGAGTCACATCGGAATAGACTTTGAAGTACCCGAACGACAGAGAGAAGTCAACTTTGCCTTGAATGGGCACAGCACATGTCACAGGTCAGAGCACTGACATAATAACTGCCTCGAGTGAGTACCTCATCAGGCTGGCTCTGGCTGATCGGGACACCTTGAAGCGACTGAGAGTGTTGTCATTAGCTCCAAATTTCGTCTTTAGTGATGCTTTTGAGACAAAGCAATCGCCAGATGTTTTAGTTTCTTTATGTATAACTGATCCTACCGCTACCTTCCTCTACGACCCACTATCCGGAGCCTATTTTCGCTGCTATTCGCGTACCGTAGCGCTGAGAACGAATGGGTCTATCCCCGCCCGGCTATGATTAGCCTATCCGATATTGTGCGGGATGCCCAACTCGGCACCAAGTTTGAAGGCGACTTGACCATCCACCTCCATGACGAATCGGACGATGAGCAGAACGTGCCATCTATGCAACGCTCTGAGAATTGGCAGCCCATGGGACGTCTAGCCCGAGGTGGCTATGGTGATGTATGGCTCCAGAGATGTGTGCCGGGCGCTAGAAAGCAGCGTGACTTGCGCACCGTCAAGATTGTCCCAAGGTCTGGGCTTGGATCTAAAAGGGATAATGATGCTTATGCATTGGATGCCATTGCCACATTATCTCGAAAGCGGAAGCGAGAGCAGGTGAGCTTTCCTTCTCCTAGATATACTTTAAGCGAGTTAATCGTTCAGTTCGAGCTGCTGATAGACACCGTATCGAAACGGCGTCTAGAATTCGAAATGTTTCGTTAAGCTCCTCGGCTGGTAGGGACCTCTGAAAATCTCTACATCGCCATGGAATACCTCCCATTAGGTGACCTCCAGAGGCAAATGATAGAGAATGATGCCATGCTCGAGACGGATGTTCGGGGGGTAGTGTACCAAATACTAGAGGGCCTGCATTACATGCATCGAGACGGATTCTCCCATCGAGACATTAAGCCTGCTGCGAGTCCACTTGATGTCGCCATAGCGAGAACGTAGAAAAATACTCACTTGTATTCGCAACTAGAACGTTCTCATGAAATCACGGCCGCCTGCCGGCGACTGGTGGATCAAATTCAGCGATTTTAGCATCAGCAAGTGCATTGAAGAGTCCGCCGTGCATTCAAACATCAAGGGCGTCCTACCATGTATGGCCCCTGAGCTACTCTTACATGAACCTGGACACCGCATTAACCACCCGATTGCTGACATGTGGGCGCTTTTGGAGATGATCCTCTGCATGTTAACTAAAAAGGCTGTGTTGGCGAAAGCTATAAGACACTTATGCGCTATCTGGCTGAACCTCATAACTTGTCCCCCTGCACGAGCTGGTCCATCACCAAGCGACCCCAGAGGCCAGTTCTTTCATTCGTTCCCTGATAGCTCCCAGCATCGACAGGCGTCTGTCATCACACCAGGCCCTGAGTCATGCTTGGCTTCACCCGTCCACCGGCCCACCAGCTTCATTCCCTGCCTCTGCAGGATTCAGCTCTATCTCGTACGTAACCCATACGTCTTTTACCAACCGATGTATTCTAATTCAAGTGATATATGTTAACATGGAGCTCGGGACTCTAGAAAGGCTGGGAAAACTCTACATTTGCTGCTCACAAAGTCTTCAGCTACTAGGTAGTTCCCGATACCAGTACAGATTCCCCCTGGGCCATACGTTCTCGCTTGTTGGTGGCAATGAGCGATGGAACGCTATTTTTCTCGAAATTATCATACAGGCTCGCAACCCCATCCTCCATTACAAGCTTCACTACAGTTCCATGTCAGCGAGGACATCGGCGAGGTGACGTCCGACGCCCTCTTTCCGTCCGACCCTTGCAAGGTGATATTCGGCCATGACGATGGGACGGTTAGCATTTACTGTTCCCAAACACGCCAATGCCTCGCAATTGAGCCTATTTCCATGCAAGGTCAATTCACTCCTGGTTATCGGCGACTGTGTTTGGGCAGCTTGCGAACGGAAACTTTGTGTATATGATGTGAGGCAGATTCCTTGGAAACTGAGACAAGAATGGGAGGCACATATAGACCCGATCATGAAGACTTTTGCCAACTGGCTGCCTCCCTTTCCACCCGTAAAGCCTCACTCGGCCGTGAGGGGAGACTATGGACGTGGTATGGCCTCTTGCAAGAAGATGTAAGCGATATTTGAAGTTATTTCCAGTTTCTTTTTTATAAGCACCTCTGAAATATTCTAGAAACGCGCCTCAAACATATTGAAATCAAGATCACTTCAAGACAGATGCTGACTCTACCTTTTGCAGTGGTTCTAACCAGAGATGAGATCTGAAGCCGCAAACTACTCTGTATCTGACCAGCTCACGGCACAAGTGGTAAAGTGGAATACTGGACGTACTATCATAAAAACCGGCAATTGGCGACCATCAAGCGCTCTTCATGCAATACAAACACGGAGACAAATCCGCAGACATTTAGGATTTCAATCTCCGAGGCGTTGATCCTCAAGGTGGAGGCAGAACTCGAATGGAGAAACTCTTTAGGAGCTGAGACTCACTGAAGGAAGGCTCTGATAAGCATCATGGCTGGACTGACCTTCTTCGGAACGGAATCGTCCATAAAGAGGGGTATCATCTGCTCCACAGCCAGGGACAGAGGGCGTCCTCACTTGCATTTCTGTCAAGGACCATGTCCATGACCCTGTGAGTAGTTTCAGTAGTGCCTTGGCTAAGAGTAATAACTATCTGGCTGCAGTGTCGCATTTTATGGTAGACGACACCTCCCTGTGCTTTGTGAATTGACATCATTTCCAAGTGTCAGCTAATACAACCTCCCGGAAAGCAGATACCGCTTCTATCTTCACTTCAACAAAGCTCCCCCTCGAAGAAGACCCAGCGATGCATAACTACAATAACTACAGTTTCGTTGGCGATGGAGATGGCACTAGGATACTTGACCACCAAGTTTGCATCCTGGCTGACGATTTAGGATACTGCATCAGCAATATTCCCCGCGGCAAGGTCATTGATTCAGTTAAGCAGGGAAATCTGCAGAGGCTCCTAGATTGCGACGAGCTGCTGCGCTCCCTTGGAGACGACCTGGATCGCCGCTGCGCACCTTCAAGGAGCTTCAGATCACCTTCCCACCTACATACGAATACTTTTGTTGATAGCGACGACTTCTTCACAACCACTTCATTGGCCAAAAACACCACGCCGGCGTGGAGCGATCGTAGACTGTTGCGCGGAGCTCCCGACGTCGTTCATCAGCTTGATTACCGTAGCTTTAATGAGACGCGCGCCTCACGCCACCGACCTGTCAGCGCTATCCAGGTTAAGAAAGCAGACCCGGAGAAACGCGCCACCGCTTTGGATAACTGCCAGAGACGATTGCAGAATGAAGTGATGCCGAAAGCAGTGGCGGAGGCTAGGTGAGTCCTTGAAAATATGCTTCGCACCGATTTATGATCCTCATCGGTTGTACTAACTTTATTTCGTGTTGAGGGCTCTATTATTTGACACGAATAAAAAGGCTGGGAGACCGCAAAGGCCCAAGAGTGGCTATCGGCACACGGCTCAAAGGCTGCACAAGAAAAAGTAGTTTTAATGCAGGTGATAATAAAAGAACGTAGGGTGCTAACATGTGCGGCGCGGAAGGATACAAACACTCCTGGTGAAGAAAACGGCTTCTTGAAATTGGGAGACCAAAAGCGAAATGAGATAGGTGGCACGGTAACGGGAACAAATATGCAAACAGATCACAGCTTCAAATCATACCTAGTTACCGCACGGTAGGAACAAACTGCCATGTCCAATGAGGCATGATAGGATTTCAATCGATATTTGGGTGTAGGCCACGTTATAATAAGTCAGTCAGAATATCTTATACCTGCCACTCGGCGGCCGCCTCCGGGAATATCTCGAGGAAAAGCGCTGATGCCGGCTCCGTGCCTGGCCCTCCGGAACATCCGGCCGACTATCATTTCGATTATGCTCACGCTCACCTCCTAACTACATAAGTTTGGCAAAGTGTACGAAACGGCCTCTTTCCAAAACAAGACAAAACCAAACTGATTAAACTATTTTCACCCGCCGACTTTGTCCACAAGCGATCACATACTGGGTGGGTACCCAGGACCAAGCAGTTACTTGGCTACCAACCACCTCTACCGGGCGTAATGGCCCTGCCCGATTTTAAGGCCAGAGGGCACACAAGGGCGGGAACGGTTGTACGTTGTGTAGCAGCTGAGCATTATTTTTGGGACGCAAACAGTCAGTCAAATACTTGAATGAGTCTAAATATTCCACCGAAGAAAGTACCGTGTGCTATAGGTGGAAATTCCCCCCCTACAACTTACCAATCCGCAGTAACAGAAAGTGATATCTCATCATTCGTCGCCCTTGTCAGGAAAAGGAGGAAGAAGGAAGGAAAGAACGTTGATGAGAATATTTGCGCTTTGTATTTACGAATGTTGATGTCAAGTTTATCTCTGTGGCTGGCTCTAAAACCTACTATGTACTTTCGGGCAGCATAGTCTAAGTATCCTTACGGGATAAAACAAAGTCTCTACCTTCGCCCAGATCATGCCAACCCTATGAGCACCTATACTTTCCTGGAAAAGAATGACCCAACGGCTGTCTTAATGCAAGATTGTATCCTGTATGGCACGCGCGCTTTAAGTAGTCACATCCACCCGCTCGCCCTTTCCAAATCTTTCATCACATGGAATCCTCCATCTGTCGACTACGCACCTTGGCCCAATCATCTTTCTCTTTCTTTCCGCCGGCGCTCTCAAGACCCATACCGCGCTCAACCCATTCTTTACTCGCCATCTCGCTTAACCGCGAGAGCGCGCGCGCAAACGCGAAGCGCTCCTCGTCGCCGGAGAAGAGGTTCGAGTTCTTGAGCTGGTCGATGTTGCTGTCGACATCTTCCATCATGTGCTGCATGACGTGGCTGACGTCTGAATCATCATCATCATGGTCCTTTGTCTCTTTCCCGTCCTTCTTCAGCGATTCGCGAAACTCTTCCGGCGAGATGAACAGCTGCGTTAGTGGCACGGCGGTTGTGAGGACTAACTTGGCGTGAGACTCATAGACGGCGTCGATGAACGTGATCAAGCGGCGCGCAAGATCCCGCTCGCGGTAGGTCATGCCGGGGACGTCGGACACGATGAAAGCGTCGTAGCTGCGCATTAACTCGATGTAATCTGCGGCTCCTGTCGCGCGGCCGATGAGTTCGTTGAAGGTGAACCAGGCGCAACGGCCGCTTACACGAGGGACTTTGATCTCGCGACCCCATACTTTCTGCGTCTCGGGGTGAGGCTCGGGATGTTCGCGGTCGCCTAGGAAGCGCAGCCATTTCTCGATGTGCGACGCGGCGTGGTTGTCGAGGGGCGTGTGGTAGACGCCCGAGGGCGGCCGGGGGATCTTGCGGTAGTCGGTGGGCGAGTCGAGGTTTATCACGTGGAGACGGCCTTTGAGGAGGTTGATGGCGGGAATGAAGGATTCGCGTTGTATGCCGTTTTTATAGAGCTCGTCGGGATGTCTGTTGGAGGTAGTGACTAGGACTACGCCGTGCGACATGAGAGCTTCTAAGAGTCTTCGTAATATCATGGCATCGGCCACGTCGGTACATTGGAATTCGTCAAAGCAGAGGACATTGGCTTGCTCGGCAATATCAGCAGCTACGAAAGGGACGGCGTCGATATCGTTGCCGTGTTCCATTTTCATCCGATGTAAGCGTTTATGAACATCCTGCATGAAATTGTGGAAGTGTATCCTCGTCTTGGACTTGACGGCGCTCGGTAACGTATCATAGAATAGATCCATCAACATCGTCTTCCCGCTGCCCACGTCGCCATACAGATACAAGCCGCGGGGCAAGTCACTGGGGATATCCCGTATAGGACCTCTATTACTACCCTTTCCGCCCAGCCATCCGAAGAGTGATTTCGTCGGTTTTAGAGACTCTATGGTGGGGTGTACGACGGGACGGGCGTGGTAGTGGAGGAGCTCGTCGTGGAGATGCTGGAGGCTTTGGATGATACCCCGTTGGTGCTCATCTTCGCGCAATCGGCCAGTAGCTACTCGTCGGTCGTATTCTTGTATTGGGCCGATCCTATCTGATTTCTCTACTGCTTGTTTGCTTGTAAGCGACAAACAACGAGACTAGTCTTGTGACTCGACGTACCGTGATGGTCTACTGGGCCCGGCACAACTGTCGCGTGCTGCCGCCTCAAGATTGGTGCTGCTCTCCTCCAATGGTTTGAGAATCGTATTCTTGTGCCATAGTGACGTCTCCCGCTTATGCGCAAACACCAGACTTTGTTGGTGCTTGGCTGCTTCACCCAGGACGAGAGGACATATCGTGCGGGGAGCGTTTGCGCAAAGCAGCGCCACATGGTTTGAGGAGTTGGGAGGGGGGGCAAAGCGGATTAGCTAAGAGAATATATTAGAGGGCTAATTTGTAAAGATAAGAGAGTGCCAAAGCATCTTATTAAGCTATAGGAATAAGCGATATAGGATCTGAGGAATGCGATGTCGTATACCTTAGGTAGGTAGGTTGTGTGTTGTTGATCTAAAGTGACGCACGACAAATGGCGTCAGAGGTTCAGGGACTTTGGCAGCGGATCTTGGCTCAATCGGTAGCGCTTATCGGCCGTCGCTAATTTACTTCCTGCCGCGGTTCTACTTTTTCATTACCAGGTTTATTACTCAGTATAGGCGTTTAAACTACTGCCGCGCGGTCACCGGTTGTCTTGCAACTTGAGTTGTTACCTTGACTTGTCGCAAAATGTAGTGAATTTAGCACAGGATGTTTCAACAAGCTTGGAATCATCTTTATGAAATCGAAGCATTCACATGTCTTTACCACATGTGCGCAATATAACTACTATCATCCATATGAGGTATAGAGATTTATGTCAGAAGATGTCTGTTGTTTTTTTTAGCAGTTTGGAATTCACTGATTCATTTACGGTGCTACTACTGAGAAATCATATGTTCCTTCCCTTATTAGTACTGTCACATCCGGACACCAGAAGCAATGGCGGGTGATGTAATCGGCTGTCGCGGCCATTCTTCTGACTGTTTTGAGGTAATGTTGTCTCTGCATACATCTACCTTACTACCTGGCAATTGCCATGCACAGTGACCTCCTAAACCCCTTCCCGATTGAAACTTAATGGTTTTTCTCATACTGTGTACCTTTCTCACCCATATAGAGGTGATTATTTTGGCAGTTAACTGCTGTTTCCAGGCTGGGACTTACTCATATGTCGAAAGTAATCAACTTCATGTCAGCCAAGACCTTTTTCATCCCACGTTACCCACCCCATTTCCTCTTGGCTGTGAACGGCTTGGAGGGGGGAAGAAAGAAAAGAAAAGAAAAGAAAAAAAAAAAGAAACTTCAACCGAAGGCTTCCGTGGCATATTTATTCATCCTCTATCCATTTTTGTGTTTCATATCAGCGGAGAAACGGGAGATTAGACAGCCGACGGTAACCATCCGCTATCACTATCTGTGATCAGATCTCAACGAAATACCAGAGAGGAAGGAGTTTTCTTTTAGTATCGAATGACTTTTTGATTGTGGCTGTCTTTACACATGCAGTCATACGCCTATCTTTGCTTGTTTTGGCCTCTTCAGCATCAAGTGTATGTATAGCCGAAGTCTGAGACATGGTCAATATTCAGCTCGTCAAGCCCAAACTCGACTGATTCTGGACCCAACAGCCAACTACGCAGTACAGTTCCCTGATCCTGGCTCACCGAGGCCGTTGTATTCTGCAGCAAGCAGAAAAAAACACCGCAAAGATTGCCCAACCCCATGCTTTGCCTCCCAGGATCAGCCTGCCAGTCGAGGGAAGTATCACACGCCCTGCACGCCCTGCCATTGGCTACAGTGCTGACAAACAGGGACGGGAATAGACCTCAACGCCCGCTTCCGCATTTGCGCACGCGCAGTCGGCACTCATTAGTCACACAACAAGTCGTATGAGCTTTTTCACCCTCTACTTTGAATGCGTGGTTGATCGGTTATAGAACATCGTTGATGTTTCTTTCCGTTTCGTCATAGACGCCCCGGGCCCTTTATCGATATTCTAGACCTCGCTTGTTCCCTATCCTACCATCGTTTGCGAGGCCCCCCAAACCTTGGCAGGCCCATCCCTGTACGACCACACTTCCCCCCGTGGCCCAGGTAGAAGTCGGCAGATAGATAGATAGATAGGGTCGACCTACAGCTATTGACGTGTCTGCTGCGCGTGTAGGGGTGTGGCACAACATCACCCCGCTCGTCTGCTGGAGATAGATATCTCTTCGATGGCCAGAAATAAGTTCCGTCTATTCCCAAATCCGACGGTGCAGTGACATACACAACGTGCTCGCTCAGCCCACTCATCTCCTGTCCTTCTTCTCCATCATCCCCACCAGGCCCCGTACAGTTTCGTTGCCGTCGCCGTCATTTGTTTCCCACTGGCCCGTCCCGGTGTGGGAACGGAACTCTCGCGGACGCCGAAGTTCTCTAAAGCACTCAGCAACGCGCCGTTGTCATCTCTAATATCACCATAATGACCGAGACGAAGCCGCCACCGCCGCAAGCGAGGTCCGTTGCGGATGCGCCGGCGAGAAAGAAATTTGCCGTCCCCCCTGTGAAGATAGCTTGCTTGTCCTGGTACGTGAACTAGAAAAGGGTCTTATGTCGAGCTATACAAAGCGCGAATACTGTTGCGCCGTGTCACCTCGTACTAACCTAGCGAAACAAGCCGAGCATCAAGAACGAGATGTAACGGCGAACATCCATGCGCAAGTGTACGTTCCCAATCGCCCCCTTAAATGCGTTCTCTATGTCCCACTTCGCGTAGTTCCATGTTATATAACCGTCAGGCCTGACTCCAGTTTAGTGTGTAATGAAAGACCGAGAATGTGTTTATAAACCAAGTCGCCGAGGTGGCCCTCGTATTCGGAAGAAGTCGCGTCACGCCTCGGAATACCAGGATCTTGCCGCCTCCTTGCCTACGACAACCGAAGAGCTTCCACAGCATGGTGAGACGACCAATGCTGTCATGGTGACATGTATGCTTACTGCGTGCAGAACTACTTATACCGGAATATATAGGTCCTGGCGCGGGCCTCAAATCGCTAGCAGATATGTGGCAAGATAGCGATACTCTTTATGATCATCTTTTCCAGATTCCGCTGATAGACGCGCCTGTGAACAACCAATCGCCAATCGCTCGGACTTACGGAAATGATGATCAAGCTATGTGAGAAGTGCCCGTTATTTCTTGCCAGGACACCAACTGATCGACTCTCAGTCTTAATGCCTATTACATCTGGATTCATCCGTACTTTCCTATCTTCCCACCGCCAGAGCAAGTACCAAACCCAGATCGACCGATAGCTCTGCCTGAAGACCAGCTCGATGGATTCCCGGAACCTTTATCGGCAATCAGTCTCGCGATCTCGGCAATTTTGGCGTTGATCCCATGTCCGCAAGATCCTAATCCCATGAGCGAGCCATCTATACGCTGGCGACGCACTTACGCCCAGTTCCTCGCCAAAACCGCGTTGGAAAGTATCGAGAATGAGAATGAACGACCAGAATCATCTACCGACCCCTCAAAAGCGCTTGATGATTCGGATGACGATGACTTTAGAGAGAAATTTCATTCCCGAGTCCCGATTGAGCTAGAAAGCGTTATTGCGTTGGATATTTTGAGCGTATATGAGTATGCGCAACGCGGGAATCTGAAGAAGATGCAGGCTAGGGCAGGAGCTGCTTTGGTTGCCGCCACATCTATGCATCTCCATGCCGAGCCGGAGGTGGAGGATGAGTATACCGAGGCACGCCGGCGCGCCTGGTGGATGACATATATATGCGTCTGTCAAGGTTCAATAGTGAGCAACACTGTGAGCATATGTACTTGGAATATCGTCTGCCCCTATCCTTAGAAGCTAACTGCAGATAGACCCCAACTTTCGACATTATATCTCCACGATACAGCGCCCGGCTGCCCGCAATTCAAGCCGACCCAGAGGTGCGACCACTGGCCCCAACTCTGTTGCCAAGATGATACTAACCAAGGCAGGCGTGGCCAATCTTCCTCCAATCCCAGAGGGCCATCCTGGCAGCCACGCAGTTTGTGATCGAATTCAACAGGACTAGGAAAGCCGGGACCAGTATGGCTCGGATTTCCAAGCGCATGCAAGAGCTCGAACAGCAACTTGAACCAATGATTAGAGCAACTAATGACTGGGCTACTAATTGCCCTCTTACACAGCCCGTAGACAGTAACGAAGCTGTTCTCGGTCATGCTTTAAGGTGCATGTCACGAATCAAGATAAATAGGTACGGCCTGCACAGACTTGCCTCATCTCTACGTCTATACTGATGTTTTCAATCTCAAGCGCGCGAATCAAGGTGCATCGGTATTGTGCATTCTTCGACATCGCAGTCTTCACCGGGAAACATTGCGACCTGGCCAGTCTTCCCAAGCAGACAGATTCGTCAGAACCACAACAACTGCGAGCTTGTTGTGTGAACACGCTTGGCAGCCCCCACTCAGCCGGCAGCCATTCCAACAGGTCCTTATCCCCGAGCGTGGCCGCATCCGATAGTCCGTCGCCCAGGACATCCGCTAACGGCGCCAACGGCATAGCCATCACCCCCGCGACCGTCTTCCCAGAATTTCCCTTCTCAAGCCACGAGTCATCTAAGATCTGCCTCTTCTCCGCGCTCAACATCGCGCAAGGTTTCGATCTCATGCCGTACCCGAACCCGTCTGGCCAACTATCCCTATCTGAAACTGCGCGGTCGCTTGGGTCAGGATCGACGTTCATCACGCCGAGGACGATGCCGTCGTTTGCGTGCTGCGCGATGCAGTGCAGCTATGCGCTGCTTATGATCAAGAACCAGACGGAGAACTCGTATCCTAATGGTGCGAACTTGGTCTATGTCGAGAATCTACGCGATCGATTGCAGCAGGGGCTGTTCTCCGTGCTGGCCACATTGGAGAATTATGCTACGGCTTTCGAGGCTTTAGGAGGGATGCGTGGTAAGTTACTCAACTTGATGAGAGATGGTGGTGATGGTTATATTCGGGGCTTTGCTGACTGGTGCGGTAGATCAAATCAGGGATAAGGTCAATCTCTCGCTAGATCTTGGTTTTTGATCATTCTTTCACTTGTCTTCGGCCTATTTTAAAGGTCGTCAAAGATAGAGCCGCGCCTTGCTGGAGAACCTGGGCACAATTACGCTGGAAGTGGTATTCGATCTTTTTGAAATATTTGGTCAATATGAGTAATGGTTGTTTCTTGTTTTTTTTTTGTTTTTTTTTGCTGGGGTGATGTGTGTATGATGGGAAAGGTAAGTAAAGGAAAAGAGATGGGTTGGGTTGGGTTGGGGTAGGGATGGATACCTCACTGGGCTAAGGATAGGAGTAAGAATCAGGATAAATATATCAACTATTTGCTCATCACTCACTTGTAAACTTGATAATAAATCGGGTTATTGCGAAGGATATGTAACTCATCGCTTATTAGAAATACGGATATGTAAGGCATGTGTATTCGAATACTTAGGAGGAATCTATTACTGATGAGGTGTGATGTCCTCAGACCGAGCGCGCTGGGAATGGCTATATAAGCAACGAAATCTAGAGAGACATGGCTATCTCTCTTCCTCGCAACCCCACCTCGATCCTGATGACTCTCTTCCTTATGCTTCTCTGCCTTCTTTTAGTGGCGTGACCTGATTTTATTCATATCGACTAGACATCTTCGAGGTCGGTGGCTGCAATTATATGTCTGCATGCCGGTAAATATAATGACTTCGGCGATCTTCCCGTACCTCAGCGTGGACATCCTGATCTCGAGACAGGAAGAATAATCTGTCAGCGCTTGGATCTTCAGTCTGGTTGACTGTATCAACCGTTTCGATCAGCATGTCCTGCTCGTCTCGAATTGGCGAGCTGCATTGTTCTTCCAGGTTGTTTTGTACTCCAGCCTGTCACATCAATTTACTGCCAGAATCTGCATGAGGACCGCGCAGTGTCCTGACTCCGCCATAGATCGTCCAATGGCTTGTGCCCTGTGTTGTTTAGGGCATTTTTTTGTCAAAATGATGCAGAAATCAATCTTCAAGTGACATGCGGTGGCCATTTATAGCTGAGTCAAGAGAGCATAGGGGACACTCGGTGTTGACTTAGTAGCTTTGTGGGTATCTCGCCATGATTATTGCGTATTATTTGAACCTACGCCAGATATCGCCTGATATCAAATGCACTAATCAATGATATACCATCGCTAACCTTTAGTGTTAAGTGGACGTTACTATATCCATAAAGGAAAGTTAGTATGTGGATAAGAGATTATGAGTCGAGAGCTCGGCACTCTAATTAGCATGACCAGAGGGAACTGAAACCTGCTATATAATGTGATGGGTAGATTTGTAATGGTCCTCGAATTGGTAAGGCGTATAGAGCCTAGGAGAGATGACTTGTGATGCGAGAGAATCGGTCTAGGTCAGATAGTCAACCGGACTACACAAGTCAGCACAAGCTGAGACAGATCAAGGCTGCCCTTGCAATTTTCAAGATCTCGCACTCCCCGAACGTACTGTGATCTGCGACTCGTTAAGTCATCAATGCTATCGGTTGCACTAGTATTTGACCGTCATTGGTGAGTTGACTGATAGTTGACTCAAGGTTGGGTTGGTGCTGGCTCGCTACCTTGCAACTCGCCAGACAGGATCAGCAGGCAGTGAATAGGTATCGAATTATGAGTGGGCATGTCGCTGTTCCACTTTGATATGCGGCCCCTGCAGGCTAGTACCATGGTACTAGAACGCTGCTCATATCTCTGGACTCCCTCAACCCGTAGGTGATACCTAGCTCATGAACTCTGGAACCATCCTCGCGTCAAGTATTAAATAAGGGTCTGGGAGTACAATCTGATCGCATGGAACAGAGGATATGAAGGAGGTGTGCTAGTACAAGCTGAATTGTAGTGGTGATCAACCACGGGTCTTCACAGAGTACGGCTCAGGGAGCAAAAGTGGTATCAAGACCTGTATTCTGAGTGAAGCTAAGCTGACATGTGTTGTATGTATATGTGGAAGGTTTGGAGAGATCAGCACCAAAGGTAGATATAGCGCTGGGGTAGCTTAGTCATCAGGACCTAAGACCCATGTAACATGAATAGAGTGGTAGGTATCGAGGGATGCTCACCGCATAATATCAGGTAATACGTTGGATAACCCCCAGTACTGAATGCTATAATTAGTTATATACTACCAAAGATGTTTGATCAATTGACTGCATCCTGCTACGTCCATAAGAGTGAGATAAACAAAAATCTCCGCCTTGGGACTAGTACAACTGGAAGGCACTGAAAACTTATATATAAATGCCAGGAATTGAAAACTCTTGGGCTTTTGCAAAGCATCGACTTCCGCAGCTACAGCTTAGACATCGGATACTTTGAAGCCACCTTTGAAAATATTCAGCGTGAATAATATCTCGAGCTCGAATATGTGGCTCTCATAATACAGCCAGAGATCCAGGAGACGTGAGGCGCAGCAGAGGTTGATTTACCTGCATAACGAGAGTAAGGCAAGGCACCGAAACAGAGGGAAATCTGGGATTGACTGTCGCCACTCCTATCCTTGGAACTCCTTTTGGAGAACATAGTTCGTGTTGCCTGTTCGCTATCCCGCGGATAGCGGTGCTTCCGAGTATCCGACGCTACAAGATGGTGGTCCCAATGCTGAAAGAGGCTCGCATTTCTTTCTCGAAGCTAGGGTGCATGGGATAAAATTAGATTGTGATGTGCAGGTGTGCAGAGCCAAATTGAGGAAAGGGCGTGCCCATTAGTGACAAACGAGTCTTCCTATAATTATCAACAGGCATTGCCACCCCCTACCAAGTGTTGACGAGAGAGGAACGGCTGTTGGCATGATGCGAACACTTCTGGAAGCCACATGTCTGAGCATTATAAATAATGGGGCGGACAGCTAGACTGAATTGGGAAAACACTAAAGATGCGCTGATATAAACCGAGTAGATTGGCCATTATCTAAAATTACTGAGCGCATAAAATCAGAAAATATGCTGAATGATATCTGATACTACATATCTTAATCGAGGACATGCCGTGCCCAACCCTCTTTTTTAATCGTATGATAATTCTCTGCTCCAAAATGATGACAAGGGCCTAAAATCTTCTATATAATCGTCGAGAGCTAGCAAGGGTCGAGTTACTGCATGCAAAGATTGTGGATATAACCGGCCAGGTGCATGTGCAAATGAGGGCGTGGGAGTGCCTTCTGATGAGGATCGGAAGCTTACAAGTCAATGAGGATGATTCGGCCGCTTTACTTGCTCTGCACCGCTGTGCATCACGTTCGACGGCTTCCCGCTGATGCGCAGCATGTGCATCTTGGCTGCTGGATAGGAATAGGATCTCTTCGTATCAGGATCGCCATCTTGTAGCAATGGGCTTCTGGAATTCCAATCAGCCAGGGGACAAGAAAGATCAATATTTTTAGAAGTTCCAAAGACAGAAACTGTGACACTCAAAGCAGCCAGAGATCCTGTTTTTGGCAAAGTTGATTCACTCGCAGTCCAGCCTGATAAATTGATTCCTCGTGTGACTCTACACGCCGGCATTGCAGTCATAATTTGCCTATATGATATCCAGTAGGGGTTTCTATGAACACGAGTAGATGTCTATGTGAGGTGTTCATATAATCTGAGCCATGCGTATGAGCCCTTACATGATACGGTAGATACCCCTCGGATGCGATGCCAATACCTTCCAGCCTTATAGTGAATGTATTGAAATACCCCAGAGCTTAGAGAACACGCACTGCCAACCAGCAGGACAGTAGCAGGGAGTCTGGAGCGTATGACGTGGAATTAGACACGCTGGTATTCGGGCCAGGTATCGACATTGGCCTTCGCCATATGGATTAAGTCAAAATAAAAAAGATCCGGCTCGCTATCGAGCCTACTGTGTCACTGATTCATCGTCCTCTTGCGAGAGGCTTCAACCCTTATACTTCGGCCTGTACCTTCAACTAGGGATCTACCCTGTTGCCTGCCGCTTGCGTGTTTTGGAATGATCTGGCAGAGCTCGTTCACATAGTTCAATAGGTAAGTAATGCGTAGCCCGGTAGGTATTGAAACGGTGCAGCCGGATTCTCTCTTAAACCGTTCTGACCTGTCTGTGGTTACCGGACGGCTAACATCAGCTTTTTGTCATGGTTGTTGCTTAGGCGCAGGTAGACGATGTAGCTATGGCGAAGATCGCAAGCCCTCTGGCCAAACTAACCTCCTCCTTTGCTTTGGCTAGATGGGAGGCAAGGAAATAGGCTAAGTAAGCCCTAATAACCGCTACCAGAGTCGCCCCAATGGTGATATATAACAGAGTATACAATGAGACTGTTGAACATAGCAGGGAAGCCATCAGGAAATATCCAAAGGAGCAAGGGTATGAGAAGATAGAGTACTGATCAATTGATTTAGTAGAAGTCTGGAATGATTGACCGCATAATGTTCAAAACGTACGCTAAATAACGCCAAAACTAAGGAACGTAAGCAGTCATATACAGCTGCCAGTTCCGACCATTAACTGATGTTTGATATGTCTATGGGAGCGGATGAAGACAGATTCAAGTGATCTTTTTCGTGGAACGATAACTCTGCCTGTGACCAAAACTGCCTGTATAAGTATCATGAGCGAACAACAAGCGTTCTCTTACGTGAGACCACGGTTCGTAGATCACAGCTCATGGCGGCGTTCAGGATGTTAAACAGGATCGTGAGGTACTCCCCGCCGAGACCACTATCGGGCTGCAATCGTAGAGGATGGCGGAGATCTAGGGTCGATATCAGTCGTGCAGTCATCGAAAAATGAGAATGCTGGCTGTTCTTGACGAAATACCCAAAATTGTAAAACTCCTTAGCCCGAGTCATGGAATGCTCAATAATTGGGTCAATTTGGGTTTCCTAGAGGTTCTCAAGCGGTAGTCATGAGAGTGGCCGCGGCTTATCCTGGATGTAGAATCAACTCCCGCCCCTCAATTAAACAGTAGATTTTTATATCTGATAAGGCATGCTGATCTGAGCCGCGGGCAGAACCAAAGAGAAAACCCAGCTTTGTTGATTGATTATCTACGTGCTTGGTCGGTGAGTTAGTTCTCGTTGAACACTGCATATTGCCCTGAACCAATACTGGATAACGGCGAATATCATTTCCCATAATCAGTAACATGCAGCGACTAATGCCTACCCATAACCAAATTCTAAAAAAGCAAGTACACCAACTGTAGTTAAAAGGGAATCGAGCTCGTTGGTCAGAGTTCTGCTACCGATTCATCATCATTTTAACACGGACACCTTAAACTTGAGATCTTTGCCCTAGTTAGCTGCTGACAGCGGTATTCTCTCGTTCAAAGCATAGCATGGTCCTATTCGGCATTCTGCTGTTCGTTCTCCATATACGTCACATTGGGCTGTTTACACACCATAAGGTTTACCTTCATACAGAGTGAGTACATTTTGATAAGTACGAGGATGAGTCTATCTGAAGGAGCTTTCAAGTCAACTGTGGGTACTGCAGTATTGTTCTCTCTAAAGTCATAAGCTATGAGTCGTTTCCTCGTTGGAAGCTCCTGAATTCTCATTGACCGGGTATTCCTCACGCTCCGTGAACAGTCGATTCTTAACATGGCTCGATATAACAAGTCGTATAATTAAGAGCTCTGTTATTTGATTCGATTGTGCTGGAGTACTAGCAAAAGGGAAGATGTGATTAGCTCAAATACGAAGATTGTACCTAGTGATAAGTACTATTTTACTTACAACTAATTCTGCGGCCGGAGAAGGATCATTTGAAAGTGATGTGCTCACCACTGCCACAGCTTCGGCAAATCACACTTCCGCATTCAAAGCTACCTCCTTAGTATGATGGATGTAGGAATGATAGATGTAATTGGTTGCGAAAGGGGATTTTCTTGAATCTGCCCGTTGTTACGCGATATTTGGGGTCGATCAAGGTCTGACACGATCCTTTTGCCGCTTGCGATCTCAGTGGGTAGTACATAGGCTTCGGGCCAATGATCTCGAGGAGTCGCGATGCCTCAGCAAAACTGAAGCGGCCGTATTTTCCGAAAAGGAGGAGGCCTGAGGATTTTATACCGACGTATGAACGGCAATGCAACGGTACGCCAATCCCTCTTCTCTTCACTCTTTTTTATTTTCTGTCAAGTTTGATCACGATGGCATCGACGATGCTGCTGTCTTTGTTCGTCATTCTGTCCACATGCTTTGATTTCTCCCAGGCCCAGAGTGTCCAAGATGATTGGCAATCGCCTGCATCGGGGGAAATCTGGCACACGGGACAGTCTTACAAAATCAGTTGGGACTCAAATTTGTATACTTGGTTTGGAGACTACTGCCCGTCATGCGATACAGCCAACGTCGATCTATGGGCCACGGGTACACAAGATAACTATTATAAGATAGCGTGTCCGTCCCCACGTCTCTCTGTCTGAATGCCTTCAAAGCTGATTGGCTTTTGCAACAGCGGGCATAAATGTTCACACGACACTTTTGTATGACTGGACGATACCATCGTCATACGCTGCTGACGAATGGGCCCTCCGATTCATTCCCTCGGGTGTCAACTGGAAAAATGAAGACGAACAGATATCAAGCAATCTCTTCTATACAGAAAACAGCTCAACGACAACGAGCAGCTCAGCCTCGCCAATGACTAGTGGTTCCGCACCACCCACTACTGGTAGCTCTTCTCTAACTACGACTTCAGCGACAACTTCTAGCACTCCATCTGGTACTACAACTATGGGTCCAAGCACCCCGGCACAATCGAACAGCACCAACAGTACCTCCACTTCGTCGTCTGGCACGACGCAAGCCAGTAAATTGTCTACAGGGGCACAAGCAGGTATCGGAGTCGGCGCAGGAGTCGGCGCGTTGCTACTGATTGCGCTGGGCTTTCTCCTTGCCGACAGACGACGACAACACAAACGAGAGGTTGCTCCGCAAGAGCTGATGGCAACGAACCGTCAGTCTAACCCCTCAACGGCATATGATGGTAATCCTCCGCCGTGGTACCAGCATTCGCCGAATGGACACAATGTTGGACACTACCCAGGAACTCCTTTCGCGGAAATGTCACCTGATGGCCACGGCGCGGTCGAATTACCCGAGACAAAACACAGTGTAGCTGAGTTGCCAGATACAAAATGAGACTTCTGGGCAAAAGAGAAATGTGGTTAGGGGTATGAAATGATATCATCAGGCATGGAAATATCACTTCAGTGGCATTGGCCACATTTATTGTAAATGGGGAAAGATTTTACTTCGTCAGAATCCCTTCACCACCTAACTTTAAGACTTATTGAGATATACCCTGCTGCCCATCTGCTTCGTACATGTCATCAGTCTTCGATTGGACTTCAGAGATAAGACAGCGACCTAATTTCGCACCACTTGATCAAGAACATTCAGGTTCGATTTGAGGCTCGCAAGAACAGTATCAGCCGATCGCCCAGGCGTGCAGTCAAGTTGGGTCATTGTCAACTTAAGTAAATTCAATGTAGCAAGGTTCCCGGATAGGATGCCGGTATCTCCGGGCTCACCAGATAGGCGGTATTTTGCAGGTAGACCTACGAGTCTTTCCGCGCGGTCGATATGGTGCTCAATGACTTGGACTAGGAGTTTCAGATACATGCTGCCTTTCATAGCTGGCATCCCCTGGGATATTGTGACTTCGGGCGCATCCCTAAAGAACTTAGCCAGGTCTTGTACTTCTCGAAGCACCTGGCAAGCGCGTTCCGTCATGGCGTCGTACAGGACCAGAAGTTGCAAGTGCACAGACAGAATCAGCAATATCACGGGTGTTGTGAACGAGGACCCGCCAGGTGAACAGGAGAGATCTGTATTTGATACAGACATGGCCGAATCAGTATTTGGAGATGACGGGCTACGTGCTAGTAGCGTCTCAAGTGTCCTATTGAATTCTGCCGTAGTGTGCAGCGCCTGGGCGACGGGATTCTCTTGGACCTCGTTGATCTTTTCCGCACAGACAGCGCCGCCACCCCAAGTATACGTACCAAGAGAAGCAGTCTGGCAGCTAACGCTTTCACTAATGCGTGAAAGGAGGATTATTGGATCATCTGACATGCTCTCCGCAGTCTGCTGTATTGGCAAACAGTCGAGGGTGGGCATATCGCCCATGACATCGGCCATAGAACCGAACCCATCGCCGGCGCGAGTTGCAGAGCTCAAATCAATGGAGCCCTCGGCACCGAAGTCGAGGGATCTAGAGCCATCCCCAGTAGTCGAGTTCGGCGGTGGAAACTGGTCAGCTGTAGAGAACGACGGTAGTAGATCGTTATCGTAGCTGAACTGCATATTAAATAAAGGACCATGTTGGACCGAGGCAGCGCCGCGAGAGGCCGGCAGGTCCCGGGTGGACGTTACGGCATTTACAGCATCTGGCCCGGAATGAAGCAAGGTGGGATAGCCATCTAGCGACCAGTCGGGAGCCCTGTCGGCAGAGCAACGAGCTACAAGCAATGGCGACTCACATGGGCGCTTTCGGCGTTCATGTGCCGTCGCTGCTGTCGCTGTGGCTGTCTCCGGAAAAGGGGCAGTGGCACGCGGACGTCCTAATGGACGTGCTCGGCCTGTCACGCATAGAGCTCCAGCACGGTTACAACGAGCGCAAGATGCGTCGGAACTCCTCTCTTCTAAGCGGAGACAACGGAGCTTGAGCTCACGACAACGGTCGCAGGCGGTGCGACGGGCGTTCTCGGACATGATGCGGTGTATTTCATGGCCTTAGTAAACCGGGGAAAGCCGGCAGATCCTAGCGGAAGCGGAGGTTGGATAAATGATGCGTGACCCTGCTACTTCGCTTGAAGTCGAAATAAACTTGGTATTCCCATGAACGCGTGGCACGATTGTGCTAGTAATTGAGCGACTGGCTGGCGCTGCGGACCTGCAATGATTGCGGAGATCTGAAATGGCTCGGGCGCAGTTCCGCCGGCAGACAGGGAGTACTAAAAAGGGATCGTAACGATATTGACAGGGGTTATTAGGGGCTTACGGCATATGTACCTACCTAGGCTGCGGCTTTAAGTCTCGTTCAATTGGAGACTACACCTGACTGTTGCCGTTACCTGATTTTACTATGTAAAACGTCTTCTTCATTTCTTGTCTTGTATTGTGTCTTCTACTATCAAATTGTTCTGGTTGTTATGAGGTTGAAAGGGTGCCGTTTCCTGTACGGCAATCTTGCAGCACGAGAGAAATGTCTATTTTCAAGTCTCAGTCATGGAAGGCACAGAAGGAAAAGACTGCCTTTGCTAATTAAATAATGTAATATCTGTTCATACAATATCTCAAATGCGACGATCGAAACCAACGGCTATTCTAAATTAAATCCGTTCCACCCACTCCTCTCTCAAGTGTTGTATCGTATTTGATCAACCTAAAGATGTCGAATTGAATACAGAATATTAGGAAGAAGGTTAGAATATCTATATGGCCCATACATGAATCCTCTATGCCCTGTCTTGACGAGAGTGTGGTTCTTAACTCTATTTTCAAGCGGGTGGATTGTGCAGTCTCATCATGACACTGTATCACTCAAAAACTGGCTGTATTAATGGACATATTTTGAGCCTCCGTATCGCTCCTAGAGCTGCGCTCCTTGATTCCAAAATCCGTATCAAGTTTGTCACGAAGCTTAATAGACTTCTCTAGGTTAACAAGAAGGAAACCGAGTCCGGAAAAAGCAATGGCTACCTGCCAGGTCTCTTTGAGAGCTCCAATAACAGTCAAAATGAATTCTTGCCTGGAGGTTGGGTCAAGGCTATTGAGAAATGCCGATGTCGCGTGTGAATAAGCTTGCCCACCCGTGACCATCTGCTTCAGAACCTGATTCGTGATATAGCGGGGAGCAAGTTGGTCAAAGCGGCTGTTGAAGACGGCGGCGGGTACTGCAGCACCCCAGGTGAGGCCGAAACTGCGGAGAAAGGACCAAGTTGCCGTGGCTACGGCTGTGTCTGAGTCTGATAAGGACGCCATGACTGCCGGTAGGAGAGTAGGGATGATAATACCTGCGCCAGCGGCTGATATGATTTGAAACCCAACCCATTGTCCGGTCGGCGAGTTCTCGTTCAAGAGAGTCAATGTTCCAAAACCAATGATAAGTAAACCGAACCCGATATAGTGGATCGACTTGTATATGCCGAACTTGCTCATTATACCACCACCAGTGATGGCGAAAGGAATAAGAATGAGGATGGTGGGGAGCAGCGCGACGCCGGAGTAGGTCGGGTCATATCCTCGTGCACCCTGAAAATAGACTGGTAGGAAGTATAAAGTCCAAGTACCGGATATAGAGTGCAGAAAAGTAAGAACGAAAGCGATGGTCGACGTGCGGTTCGAGAAAAGCCGAAGAGGGATCGTTTGGGCTTGCGGTACAAATGGAGACCCTTCGAAAAACAAGAAGCCTATGATCCCCGCAAATCCTAATATTAAAGGCACGAGAACTTGATAGGAGCTCCAAGGATACACCACTCCAGCCCACGCCAGCGCAACAAGGACAGAAGTAACTGACGCCGTGAAGAGCAGATTGCCGAGCCAGTCAATGTTGGCCAAACCATTCGCAAGGCCCCTCTCCTTGTTGTGGTTGACATGCAAAAAGAATATCAACAGGATGAGTGCGGTTCCGCCGACTGGGAGACATAGATAGAATACCCAGCGCCACGTTATGTTCGAGACTATGAGCCCACCGAAGAATGGTCCGAGAGCTGTCCCGAGGGAGATCAAGCCGAAGATGATGGCGAGATAGTTGCCACGGTACCTCAAAGGTACAAGGTCACAAGTAATGATCTCAACCACTGAGGTGATAATGGTCTGCTGTTAGTATACGCGGATACAAATTCGTGATCATCTCAAAATACATCGCCGACTTACAGACGTTGATCCCTCCGGCTCCGATACCTTGTATGACACGACCAGCAATGAGCTGTCCAATATTCTTTGCTCCGCCGCAGATGCCGCTACCGAGGACAAAAGATGCAGTCGCTATGATAGTAGGCCATCGTCGTCCGTAAACGTTCGCGAGTTGGCCGTAAAGCGGCTGAAGAGATGTCCTATCATTACTCAAAGTTAGGGAAATGGATCAAATATGTCACATTTGTTGATCAAATAAAACAAGACAAACTTACAACGCTACCAAGTAGCCATTAATGGCCCAGATGTACAAGTCGCCACCGCCCAAGTCTGCGATGATAGTGGGCAAGGCTGTTGATGTAATGGTTGATTCCAATGCGGTCAAGAGGGCTGCGAAGGAGATGGCTACAATGATTGCCCAGAAGCGAGGGTCCTTGTTGAGAGCGAATGAAGCATCATCGGTCTTGTCGTTGACGGACGTCACCGTATCCTGGGTGTTCGGTCCTTGGTCCGTGTCGGTAGCCACTTCGGGCGTTGGGTCGGGGTCCTGCATTTTGTCGAGTGGAAAGGAAGTTGGATGTATTCGTGGCTTATCGAGGTCAACCAAAGATGAACCGTAAAGAGGAGGATTGGTGGTATCGAAACTGGCGGTGGGAATTTGTGGCGATGAGGTATGTAGAGCTAAACTATGATTGAGCCTTCATTATATAACAGTTAAATCTGTAAGAAGAAGAAAAAAGCTTTAATTGCCTTCGAGGTTAGCAATTCCGACTTACACTGCAATCCTCCTTACCATTCGGAGGGTTTTGGATCCACATCGGAGGCTTTCGTTCGGAGGCCTTTTCCGCAGGTCGGCACGGACCGACTCGGCCTCGTCGACCAGAGAGACAATCTTCAGTGGGGTAGCTTGCATCCCTGAGTTTCTGATATGTCATCATGTACGCCTATAAGGTGTTGATATTAAGCGAGATTCTCGCTATCAACCTGAAATGTACGTTAGATGGGTGTCCTGCAAAGGATGGGTCGGTCTACAACCGAGTTCTCCTCAACCAACCCTGCTATCCATTATAGATCTTTAAGGATCTCGCTGTAACATGTACCATACCATCGGACAAATCTCCCTGCAGGTCCCATGTCTTCTCTCAGGGAATGATTTTTGAACTTGTTGTTACTCGCAATTGAGCTCCCAGATGGAAAACTTACGATCGCTCCGGACAGGCTTGACAATCAGGGAAAATTCTTTGTTACCTAGGGGAAAACGTAACAAAGAGATATCTACAGGACAGGGGAAAGGCCGCACAGGAAGCAAGATTATACTTTTATTATTGGTAATGAGCACCTAAGACATTGTTAATGTGGCCGTCCGGGAAGAAGATGTCTATATAAATTCCGAGGTGGTCCGTCGGGATCCGCAGCTTCTCTACAAATATTGCGACCCATGTTGCTGATGCTGAGCAAACCCCTGAACAATGCATCTGAACGCATATCAAAATAAATGGGGTAGCTGAGCCTCCTTGCGGGATAGGGTTTTGTAGTCCACGACAAATAGTCTTAAAAACCTGGAAACATGATTACTTCAGTAACTTGATGCCAATATTATATACATTAACAATAGACTTTCTAGGGAGAACATTCCGACTAGACCAATTTTCCCACACCTCATATTTACGCAATAAACAAAAACCCGAATAGAACTTCAGCAAAAGCGATTTGTAAAAGCACTGATTAACTCCGAATTATACTAAAAAGCACAGGCGCGCGCCTTTCCGTAGGCCAATACTAGCTACGCCAATGCCTAGTTGGAATAGGCATGTCCGTCCGATTTCCGCCCCTCTTATGATGGTTGCATCGCCCTACTGCTGCCTACAACCCCGCTCGTGCGCCCTAGCCACAAGGGCACACATCATGCAACCCAATTTCACCAGTCAGTCTGATCCCAAAAATCACAGAAGAAGAGAAAGACAAAAAGTGTTCTCTCAGTCATGAGTAATACTAAATATTCCCCAGGCGCACTTGTGGCATTTAGGCAACCTTGGTAGTGAACAGAACTGCCGCCGGCCTCACCCCTCTAATGCCGTTCGGTAACCGACTCAATCTCGCCCTAATTAGCAAATCAGGCATCGACCTCTCGAAGCTCAAGACTATGAGAGAAATCCCATACACTAGTAAGCTTTCGGCTGGCCGTAACCTCGATAAAGCCACCTTGTTGCTAAATAGAGGTTATTGTCAGAATCTCTAGTATCGCACGAATTGGGGGGCGATGACGGCTGGAGGAATTACCCTGATTTGGTAGCTGGATCTAAAGAGAGACGACAGGAGACTTTCCAGCTTCCACTTGATCACATATCTTTCCTCTAGGGTTGTGATTTCTGCCATATAGAGTCTGGAGATCGACAAGACGCCTGTAGACCAACTTGTCGGGTCCGATTTTTGACTAGTAGGTACCGTATGGGTGCTGGCGTAGTGCTAGTAAATGATGTGACAAGAAGGGCAGAAGGGGCAAAACTCAGAGACTGCAGTCGGCGGCCGCAGCGTCTCTTTTCAATTCCACACGAGCCTGAGGGGTTGCATTTGCCCTTCTTGGTGGCCCCAAGCCCACAACCCGCCCACTTCTTGGTGTTGCATATGCAGATCGACCATGCGTGTCTGATGGTAGCTCTGGACGTTGGCGACTGCCTCATTCTGCAATGTGGATCTCGGGCGTCCTTTTGGGGCTGGTCATCATGCTCGGGTTCAGAAAGTAGTGAGTCGGTGGGTTGTGTTTCTGTCGAAAAACTGGTTGCGTGATGTTTCTGGTAGATTTCTCTGTCTTTTATGTCTTCCTTGTTCCCTTTCCTTCCGGCTTACTTGGTATCTGCCTAAGGCATTACCGCGATGGCATTGGTGAATAAAGATGTATCAATTGGCAACAATCAGCCTCTTCATCGCCATACGCGACATCCATATCGATTGTTGTGGGAAAGGTTCATCACAAAGGCACCTGACCTCTTCGCCCCTAAATCAGGTCAGATGACGGTGATTGACATCACCTCTTCTAACGGAGGCCGCCCAGCGGATGGACCTGATCAACATTTGGCGTGTCCTACTCGATCAAGCAACTCGATCCAAACGTTATCGACCATCGAAGAACTTGACAATGCACTTGATGTAAGACAATGGAACTAGTTATTCTTCTCCAGCTCCGGTCCAAAACCCCTTAACCTTCGCTAACTGCACATAAATATGGGTAGAGACTGAGCTCCGAGTCGACCCGGATACTGTAAGATCACTGGCACTGTCACCTTTTATATCCTAAGCCGTTTGCTGACATGAAAGTACACAGGGTTCTAAAACGACTGAACTCATGGAGTCGCCTCAATATCACATACGATATGTTTCGCCAAATCTACACCTCCTTGAAAATAACACCAAGCTTCCTGACCATTGTCATGGGCTTGGGAAGGAAATTGTCCTCTAGAGATGAAGATTTCATGTCATGCTACTGCAGCATACAGGAGACCAAGCAACTGGTCGATAGTCGGGAATCCGGTTGCGACGTCTTAGACTTCCAAATACACTTCGGTCAGTAGGCCAATCGAAGTTGTAAACAAGACAACTAAATTAAAAAAGAACTTGCATACAACATTAGGCACTTCGAACTGCATGGCCGCGACCTAGAAGACCCTTGGTCATGCCGCCAAATGGCAGTCTACCAACAGTATAACTTAAGGAACGCGTCTTCGAGTTGGCTTCTCATACAGCCGCCCAAAGACCTTGAGACCACTCTAAAAGATGTGACAACATCAACTGATGAGCACCGACTGTCTATACATCTTCGTTGTTTGGTCGCGGGTACCATAAACTGGAGCGATTATCTTGACTATCTATCTGGTAGCCTCAGGACTCTAGTACGTTCTACATAGATTGTGACATCTAAAATCGAGTTGCATTCTGCCCCATTGGGCACGGAGACTTTCCATGACTTAGAGCGCTCACAGATGAATCAGGATGAAAAGGTGGCTATCTTCAAACCCTTCAAAGAACTTGGCCTGGATTTCTCATCGAAGCAACGGATACATGTTCTGCGGCGGAAACTGCACCACGCTCATGCTGTTCTTTCTAACACACTGAGAACGGTTTCCAGAATAAGTGCACACGAGAAGGTTCTCGCAGCGAAAACCCATATGCAGCAGCCGATCCACAGCGCTTTCCAAGTGGAGCTACAGAACATCCGTGCGAACGTCGAGAACCACAAGCAGACAGTGCAGAAGCTGTTGTGTTTTTCAAAAGATCTTGCCCTATTGGTAAGTATGTGGGAAAATGTCGGCGAGGAGGAAGATCATTAACAGGTGCATTTGATCTATGAGTCTCGGTGAAAAGAGCTAATCATGGTACTCACGAGATTAGTACGATGATATACTAAAACTCCACGGGCAAGAAGTATTGCACAATAATGGACACCAACTCACTCTCATTGCACAAGGCGATTCTCACGAGACTAAGGCCATGGCCGCGCTCACCGAAAAGGCTCAGCGAGACTCACGGATCACCCGTATCGCCACGCTTGTCGCTATGGTCTACCTACCCGCAAATCTTATCATGGTACGTTATATATCTTACGAATCCCTCGGATATAACTCACTTACAGTAATCTGACCAACTTGGTCATATGTAGTCTTTTTTCAGCACTCAGTTAGTCTGGTATCAGACTAATGACAGCAAAAACGAGAATTCCTCCTTGAAAGTGCACAGCGACGTGTGGATAATAGTAGTTGGGACATTGTTGCTCACTGCTTGTACGTTTGTGGCATGTTGGTGGTGGGACAGAAAAGAAAAACGGTCGTCAGCCATGCGCCCGCACGCGTTATAGGTTCGGTCGAGTCGAAGATGTGTACATCATAGTATCTAATATGAAACAAGAACCGTGATCTCGAATAACCACCCCTAATACGAGCTTAGAATTACCTGTCCGCAAGCAGCGCATCCGCCTCTGTTTCGCGCCCTTGCTGTCGATATAACGACGCTAGATATCTTCGTGTGCTTATAGCCCTCGTATCACTTCGGCCGAAGGTTATGTCTTTGGATGAAATGACCCGTAGTAAGACAGCCTCGGCATCTTGAAATTTGTGTTGTTTCGCATATATCAGCGCCAAGTGTTCCATGTCCCTTAGTTCGGAAGGGGATTCCATTTTCTGATCGCTATAGTAGCGAGAGATCACGTCTCTGTACTTGTCCTCTGCCTGTTTCAGTCTTCCCTGGCGGGCATATATCCAGCCTAGAGTAGCGGTTCTGGCCATGGTAATGGGATGATCTTTGGTGTAGATGTTGACACACGCCTCAACGATTTCGGTTGACAACTCCTCTGCTTTATCAAGTCGCCCATCGTTCATATACCTGCTGATAAGCATAGAAAGACAATGAATTGTGTCAGGATGTTGTCGTCCCAGAGCTAGAGTACTGCGAGTCACTAGATCATCCTCCAGACTCTCAGCCTCTGACGCCTTTCCCTGTGCATTAAGAACCATGGAAAGCTCCAACATCAGTTGCAGACTTATCCAGTGGTGTTTTCCAATTGCTTCCTCGATTTGGGCAAGTTCTATTCTCAAAGCTGCATTCGCAGCTGGGAGTATGCCATCCCGGTGGTATGGATCGACAACGGTCATATCTTGACTAAGCCCGTCCGTCTCCGCCAGCATGTAAAAAGTGCCAGCTATTTTAAATTCGTCTTTCTCCAACGAGGATATATACTTCAATGCCCTCTGAGTCTCCACCTCAATGTCGGTGTCAATTGTGGTTCCCCATAGCTCGTTTTGTACATCCGAATGACCTGACAAAATAGGTGATATGCCGCCAAAGCAAAGCTTCCTACAGAGTGCTAGTTGATGTAGGAAGAAAACAGAGTCCGGATCATTGTTGACAATGTTTTGCAGGCATTCGACTATATGTACCCTTACTCTAAAGTCGGACGAATATAGAAAATGCAAGGATTTGCAAATCTAGAGAAAAAGAATCAGCTAGCGCGAGCTAAGGCTTCTATGAGAAAAGCATTCAAAACCTACGTCAAAGTCAGTATCTGATGCAGGAGGCATTTGCACTGCTGGAATAGTCTTTCCAGTTTGCCGTCTCATACAGTCAGCATAGGCGAGGTAGTTCGCTGCGGGAGTATTCTGTCTCTTGGCTCTTTGGCTTTAATTAGCAAAACTCTTCTGTCCGCTGTAATAAGATCTTCGTACTCTTCCACGTCAAGAAAATGTAAGGAATCTTTCACATTTACATGACGCAATTCTGTGTCATGGATGAGGCTGCCTGAAAAAAAACGCCTTAATTTGTCCCTGCTACCGTCTGAAATGCTTGTTTCCCTTAGCAAGAGATCATCAGCAAGTTCTGCAAGTAGTTGCATGTCTTTAAGGGCTCCAATAATGGCTGTGGCGGAACGATGCCCTTGGATGGCTTGGATGTACCTGGAAAAGGGGTGAAAGTCTTTCGGTTGCTTCAATAAGCCAGAAATAGATGGTTCGAATAAGAACCATAGACATAAGAGGCCAAAGGAATAAACCTCCGCTTTTTGAGCTTGGGCTTCGTTGAAAGTCGGCATTTCATTCCATTCCGGCGCATACCATGGCCAGGATCCGGGCAAAATCAGAGAACTTGTGGCGCTTTCGTACCAAGGAGAAAATCCGAAATCAATCACCTTTGCTATGACAACTCCGGAAATCTCGGCGTCAAAAATCAGCACGTTCTGCGGCTTCAAATCGCCGTGAATGAGGTCTGTTTCGAGTTAGAATAATTGTCCCTCAGACGGTGGGTAACGGAAACAATGCCTACGATTGTCGTGCATAGTGGCAACTGCATTGCCAATGTCCATACAAAGTGTCAAGCGATCACCCACGGATAGATTATGTCCGTCCTGCGACTGTGAAAACTGATACAAGTCGCCATGTTGTGACTTCTCAAAAACAAGGACTGGCCATACGTTCACCGGAATCACTCCGCCAGGATCTCGCATATCACGACTAGGGGACGCTGTGCTAGAAACTATCTCCCAGCAGACCCCTTCTAACTCGGGGACGTTCGGGTGCCTCTCGATATGCTTATGCCTAAGAACTGCCACCTCGTTTATAAGAGGACCAAAAATCTCTGTCTGAGGGTTATCCAGCTTGTCTTGGTGCCCTATACGTTTGAATGCGAAACTCGAATAGAGCGACATGGAAGCCTCCGAGATGTGCCCGCTCTGGCCAAGGCCGACAGGTTGCCTGGCAGGGTCCCACGTTATGGGGAGCAGTGGAATCTCGAGACATTGCGATACGGCGAGGAAGGAAATGAAGTTGGATCTCGCAGGAATCTTCTTGGGATATGTAGCATCGGTGAATGGAAAAATGGTGTATCTCGACGTGCACTTCGCATCTCGGGAATCGTCAGATGCTATACGCTGCTACTAGCTAGTCAGACATCAAGAATATCGGCTTCTGATCTTCGTGAGATAATTGATCCGGCCGTACCTCGATGGAACTCATTCTGACTGCCATCAGAAACCCGATGACGGGTCGGAAATCAAAAGGTGCCGCTTAATGTCCTTTACTCATAGGCCGCAGGATAGAGGGGTCTCTCTTTGTAAAATATGGGCAAATTGGAAGTTAAAGAGACAAATGATTGTCTGGATACGTGAGTAAGAGGGGATTTGGGCCCTTAACAAAACTAGAATGTGTCCTAGCGGCAGATGGGGAGACCCTTTGGGGGCTATTCGTGGTAACCGATAGTGCTGAGCGAGCCAGTCATAAACCCATGTCTTCGTGCCCTTTTGTTCTGAGCCCAACCATTTCCCCGCATCATATTGAACACGCCAAAAGATGTGATCTCACGCTGCTGACGGCCGCTGGTTCCTGCCTTGAACGAAACCTGAAAGACTTGAACGCATCAGAGCTGAATTGGAAACTATTGAGCTGATTGAGGAGTCTCTGGAACATAGTTTCTTTGCGAAACTGCCATTATGGATGCTCTCCGCTCGAAAATAAAGGCCCTCCGTCGCAAGAACGCCATGCAACATACATATATACCAGAACTGCTATTGGAATCCGTCATGACGATTGATATCGTTCGCAAAGCGCTGTCGGACTCCGATGTGCCTAGCTACCAGCGAGAGGAAACAGTCAACCGCATTTTGCCTGGGGCTCTCAAGATCTTCGCGATACTACTCCTACTTAACCTCCAAGATCAACTCGCCAAGTTTATTGAGTCAGACCAATTCCACGACGCTAAGCTTCCTTTCGCCACCAGCATACTTACCGAAGACATCAAGCTAGAAAATGAATCGGCGAAGGACTTTGAGGAGAAGCAGTGGGAGCTGATAGCGCCAACCTTTCTTCGCGCCACTCTCCATCGTCGACTCGGTCGTAATGCCGTCCTTCCATTCACTGAGAGTAAACGCATTGGAAAAGGTGGGTTCGGAACGGTTTATGAAGTTGCTATCGACGTAGATCACCAAGTGCTCGGGGATGGTTTCTCTCGAGTGGTACGTTAACACGTCTCGATCGCTGTCTGAAGCCCCAGCGCTAATGCCCCAGAGCTAACACCTCATAAGGTAGCTCGAAAAGATTTCGAAGCAGAGACGAGTCACCTGAAAGAGCTGGAAAATCTAGCCGTTCTCAATCACCTGAAGCATCCGAATATTGTAGAACTTTTGAGTTCTTTCACACATGATGGCAAACATAGTCTTCTGTTCCCTCTTGCTAAGGATGGAAGCCTTCAGGATTTATTAACAACGCAACGATCTCGTACACGATTTCAAAGTGATCAATCCTTATTAGTGGCGCTAGCTGCACTTTCCTCTGCTGTCGAGCATGTACACAATTTCTCACAGAGCGCTTTGAATCTCGAGCTTATTGGCTGTCATCATGATTTACGGCCTCGAAACGTTCTCGTCTCGGAGGGCCGCTTCATACTAGCTGACTTCGGTCTATCCACACTGAAGTCCCTATCTCAAAACTCACAAACACCCTTCAAGAACGGAACGGACGATTACCTTGCTCCCGAGTGCGAGGACTGGGATGCGAGCTTTCAAGGTGGCGTTGTACACAGATCCGCTGATATATGGTCGTTGGGCTGTATCGTTGCCGAAATTGCAACATACTTGGTTTTCGGGCACCAGGGGGTTTCAGCCTTTCAGAAACGAAGAGAGTGTAAAGTCAGAGCCTGGATACTACATCAGTTTCATGAAGGCCCCAGTCGACCGAGCGAAGCCGTAAAACAATGGCTGGATCTTTTAGAACATTCGGGAACGAAGGCCGTTGCTATGTTGGTTCATCTTGTCCGACAGACTCTGGTCTTAGATCAGAAAGCGCGCCCAGGAGCAGCTGAAATGACACAGAAACTTCGATTCGCAGCCCTTCACGAGGTATCAGCCACTATCGACAGACTTTTCGATCAAGTTAGGGACAAGTATCCTTCCCTTGACATGTTCTTGGAGCATATGAGATTTAACGCCTGGAAACATGCATTTGGTCTGTCAAATGGGAGTAACGAGCAATCGTCAGTTGAAACCCACAATTACAATGGTATGGTTCGCTACGATGGCATTTTTGGACACCTGGCGCAGCTTTCCGCTGATCTCACTGCAAGGCTAAGCCAGGAAGTCGAAGACCAACATCACGATTACTCCGCTCTGATGTCTCTCAATGACGATTTGCACAGTTACCTGAGTCCTGAAAAGACCAAAATATCGCAGGAGTATTTTATGATCACGGTTCTGGACCACAGCGCAGAGCCAGTAAGAGACCTTGGCACTGATGTAAAGTGCGCAAATCTGAGTCATGAGATACGGGTGCGAGCAAACATAAAGCACATAAGCGCTCTTCTAGCAGACAGTTTGATATCTTCTCTCACTGTGCCTCAGGTGGACCCGACAACATTTGGTCCGCTGAAGAAACTCGGTGATCATAGCTACGGCCAAATCAACGACGGTACTACTCGGCGTCGAATGTGGGTGGAGTGGCGAGAATACAAGAACCAAGGAGCAGACAAGGAAACGATAAGGAAGTTATACGAGCGTGCCGCTCAGGCAGCAGAGTTGCTCTCTCAAGACAAACCTGCATCATTTCGAACGTTGACATGCAGCGGGTTTTTCCACCAACCTCAAAAGGCTTCTTTTGGTCTCATTTATAATTTTCCCGACTGGGCAAGCTCTACCGAGCCGCTAAGTTTACGCGATGCGCTGGGGTTGCGAGTTGATGGCCGTGGCTGGACACCAGACCTGGACGATCGCTTCAAGCTAGCTTCAACGCTAGCAGCATCTGTCTTCGAGTTTCACACGGTCAGCTGGCTTCACAAGAGTCTCAACAGCGAGAACATTGTCTTCTTTCCCCGACCAGATGATGCTAACACAACCGTCCCGGATGGGATAACCGACAACCTTTTGAGGAGTATACAAATATCGCTACATCCTAGAAGACTAGATCTCTCGAAGCCATTCTTAGTTGGCTTCCACCATAGTCGGCCAGATGGTTCCATGGTGTACACTTCCGGGTTGGCGCAGTCGACTCTCAGGCAGTACCAGCACCCTGCCTATCTCAAAGGCGGCATGGGATACAGGTTGGAGTATGATTATTACAGTTTGGGGATAGTGCTTCTGGAGATTGGGTTTTGGACACCGATCAGCGAAATCACTGCAGGATGGAAAGGAACATACGAAGAGCAACGACAACAGCTCATCAACAGGCGAGTTCCACGTTTAAGGCAGCACATGGGGAGAGAGTTCGCCGAAGCTGTACGTTTCTGTCTTGAGGGCAGTCAGCCAGTCGGCGTCAAAGTAGCTGAGGAAAGTATCAAAGAGGCAGATGAAAGACTCGCAAAACTGAAACTGGAGTTTGGGCGCCGAGTGGTTGCGCCATTGAGCAAGTACTTCGTCTAACTTCTAACTTCAGCCAAACTCAGAGGAGATAGGCCGGGGCGAGATCATGCACGAAGTAGTCAGCAGTTCTACTTCTATTCATCTTTGCCATCAGCTTCAAGCCATTCTCATTCAAAGTTCTCTGGCCTAAAACTCATCCTGGCACAGGCTGTATAATTGGATTCAAATAACTTTTGACATTCAGTCTTGGAAACAGTTTTGGACTTGACCAACTCCGCTTAACAGCACGCCTCGCTCGAGAGTCATGCATGCAACACTAGAACAAAGACTATAAGGAAATGAGGATACAGGGATTAAGGTGTTGCCATATCAGGCTCTTGCAGCCACCTGCGACCACGGCTGCGTTCCCTGTCCATGAACCGGGATAGACCCAACCGGCGCGTACATATACTACATCGAAATACAATTTTGTTTACCAGTCTTCTTTTGTAGATCACAGCATTACACATTATGAGTATCTCCTCATGTTAGTAAACCATTTACTTCCTCCGCGATTTACGTACTAAAGTGAGAATGGTTTGGTATCTAGGCATTTCCTTTCTTAATTGTGGAATTTGAACAGCCTGTGCTCCAACCGATTCGACCTCATGCACGTCATGAATAAGCCAAAGGGGAAAGAATCATTGGCTGATCTCATTCGATAGTAGAGCAGCTCATCAAGACAGGCGATTTGCATAAGTGTTAACACCTATTTGAACCTATTTCTTCTCATCGACGCAAGTTGTGACGCATTGATGCCATCCGGCGACTCGACTCATCAGCCATAGCAGAGAAACGCTCAAGCATATTGATTATGGGTTTCTTTCGATGTGACCTATGGAAAAACTACCTCAATTTGTACAACGCGCGCTCTATTGGAACTCACAGCAGACGACTATATAGATAATGACAGCATATCATGGCCGCTTGATATAAACTATGACATCGGAGGTCATACTGGGTGTGCCTATGTTGAAGCCTCGGCCAGAGCGGGTATAATGTCCTGTGATGATGTACCCCAGTTTCCATGTGAAATAGACTCTTAGTCACAGAATATCATCAAATACCCCGAAGGCGCACCTATTTTCAAGACAAACTATGTCCTAAGGGTCAAGTGCTGGATGCCAATCTCAGAAATGCAGCCTTCTGGCCGGAGAAGATCGAGGCGCAGCAAATATGCCAGTGTCCTAGCATACGTGGATTAAATTATTAAAAATATTTTGTATTCTTTTAATAATGTTTATTATTAGCAAAAAGAATATTATGTTTCATAATCACTATTTTAAATCTATGCGGACAAGTCCATCACCTTTATGAACTGGATTATATGCTAAATTATAGATGTGTCAAGCGCTGCTGGGAGTCGGAGGGACTGTCATCAGCGGAAGGTAAGTTTCTTGGGCCCTAGCTTAAGCCATCGGGTAAATATGTTACCTGAATATCTTTCAATTACATATATTGTACGGAACACATCATTGGGCGACAAGCATGGGCTGAGTGGTCATCAAAAAATTGGAAGCAAAGAGAAGATGCGATAATATTGACAAATGCTGTTGATATTTGAATGTTCCAGTTATGAACCACATAGTGCTTCGAAACAACGCCGGATAACGCCTGATACTCAAGGTACTAATCAATGACACGCTCCCACCAACGCCCAATTTTACCCGAACTCCGCTATATTGAGAACCACAAGCTACGGAACAGTTAAACTACTTCTTTCAGGAAGTAACTCTCGACTATAAACCACCATGACCAGGAATAGCCGAAACGCCCGGCCGACCTCGAAGATCTTCCTCGTCTTCCTCATAACCCTCTCCGTATCCTCCGCCTTCGTACTCGGAATCAACAGCAGCGACAAGTCCGTCACGATCACTTTCGCTCTCAGGTGATGGAGATCTTAGACGCGAGCTAGCGTGCATAGGAGAGTTTGCCGGGGTTAGTAGCTGATTGGATCTGTCACTGGCTCCGGCGCCGATGGGCCCAATTGGGACGTATCGCGTGTTCCGAGCGGCGGTGGGTTTATTCCATGTCGGAACGCGGTCGAGGATCCTCCGGCCAGTCGTGCTGATCTTGCTGCTCTTCTTGCTCGTGTCGACGGCACTTAACGACTCAATGCTGACTTTGTACGCTGTCTCTTCTTCATCCTCCCCTGCCCTTTCCATCTTCTCGGTATCACCATGAGCCTTATCGCCAAACAGTTTGCGTCCGGTCTGCCGGTTTCGTTGTCGTTGTTGTTGTTGCTCTCGTGTCTTACCAGGGCCGCGCGAGATGAGCAAGAGGACGAACGATGTCGTCGATAACACCATCGCTGCAACGCTGAAACCGATCGCGCTTGAGGCAAGTGTGGTGTTGATCCCGAGGTCGCCGAAGGTGGCATTGAAGGTGTTATGCAGCTTGGTGAACGTCACGATGCCTGCGATCATGTTTGCGAGCATGAGTGCTGCGGCTAGCGCAGAAGTGATGCGGGCAGCGAGCATCATCCTCGGGATGGGGCGCTTTGGTTCTGCGGAGGACATGAAGATCAAAACGGCGGATAGGAGCTCTAGAGGTATTGCGATTATATAGACCGTCGCAATGAACCTAGATGCATATTCGTATCTATTCATTTCGGCAACGAACGTCGTCGGGAGAGTAGTGGTAGTTGTCGCGATGTCAAGCTTGAGGTCAGTCTCTGGATTGAAGACAAACCCGACCTGCGACGGGAAGCACATCTTGGGTGATTGCCCACATGTTGTTAGGAGTGAGACGTCGTAGGTGCTGGACAAGCTGAGCGACTCGCTGTTGCGGCTTTGGCCGACTAGGTCGCCCCCTGATATCTTAGAGAGATCTTGTAGAAAAACTGAGGAAGCTAATTTTGCTGGGAGGTTGAGGTTTGTTGTGTCGGCCTGAGGTTGATGTTAGATGATTTCATTTTATCTCTCACTCTTCCAGAAACAGTGTGATTGGCATTGATGCTTACGTTCAAGTAGGATGCCGTGGTTACGTGCCCTGTACCAGAGAGCAGAACATTCAAGAATAGCATAGTAGATATTAAAGATAAGAAAAATGCCCACATCCTACAGCGACCGCCCAGGCTTCGGACGAGGGTATCTGGCATCGTGTATGCTTGTTTGATTATATCTTTAGGAGAAACTTTTTTTGGAGGCGATCGAGGGGCAGAGATTCAAAATCCAGGACTGGACAAAAGGGTATTAAAGAAATAGAAGAGATTCTTATGACATTGGATGTCGAGTAGTAGCGATGTATGCAGATTACACCACTGAAATGAAGCAAATCAGAAGCTCTCATTCAGACTACCGAACCACTTTAAAGGGTTCCAAAATCGATGCCGGTGGTCCTCTAGAACAAAGGGATAGAATATTATCAATACTAGATGGGATATGTATAGGATATGAACATAGATAGATATGTAGCATGAGCCTCAAGAGATCTAAATATGGATACAGGTACTATGCTCAGACCGATTGCGATCAAATACCGCCAAAGACACACTGGGCTGCGCAGGGGTTGTTGGTTGAGTCGTTGGCCCGACTCTGGGCCGCATAGTACTTATCTATTTCCTCGCTAAGCCTTGCGCGATCAAAGAACCGTTCGACGTCTCAGTTTATTTCGATTTTCCAAGAAAGCAGCAGTGCGGATAGTGGGAAGGTTAGGTAGGGAGGAGGTAGCTTGGGTAGCATCCCTTACCGCGAAAACTACCCCAAAATACTGACTATAAGCAGGCTGCGCCTAGGTCAGTCTGAGCTCTTGCTCTGATTCGCCTATTTTTGTACCTATCCAAGTATTCCTCCTATCAATGGTCTCGGCTCTGGAGCGGGTGCAGTGCAGAGTTACTTGCATATCGTGGCGCAGCGCACACGGAAACTAACGGTTCCGTCTCAACCACTCATTTCCCCCCCTTCGAGCTATCATATCGTAGGGCTTCTTTTTTGTCTGTTTCATGTAAAGTACATTAAGTAGTAAGAAGATGTTTTCGAAAAAGCGCCGCCGGGTGGGTTGAAATGAAATAGCCTGGCGGGAACATGGTGGCTTATATGACCGGATGCGTGGGGGACCTAACTCTGACTTGTGACCTGCCGCTTGCTTGACAGTGGGTGCGACGACACAGTACCGGTATGCAGCTATCGCCGTCAACTCCACAGCCCACGTTGCTGTTCAGAGTTGCATTTCAAGCACCACGCGGAAAGTAATCCGTCGGCAGTGATTTGTCTTTTTCTGTCCCATCGCCACTGTTGGGCCAGTGTTTCTATTTTTGGCTCAGTCGTTCCCGGGGCTTTGGCCGACTTTTTCTCCCTTGGATCTTTGGCTCTGTATTTGGAGAGGCTTGAGACTCGACGGTCGCCGTCGCCTTGTGTAAGGGAAGTTCAGAGAATGTTAAATAAGATGCATCGTTCACAACTTCATGATGTCGCAATGTGGGAAGACAGTCGTCATACTTTACATACCTCTTTCCTCTATTTGGCTCTCACTTATCTCTATCTACTAATATCTTAACACGCTGCGAGACAATAGAGTGACTAACATGTCACGGGTTCGCTCTTCGAGCCTTGCCCTCGCGCTGGCATACTTCTCGTCACTTGCATCTGCCGCCAGCTATATAGTTACCGTCGGTGCTGGCGGCCTACTACAATTCGACCCTCCAACTTTGACTGCACAGATAGGAGACACTATCACATATAAGTTCTTCTCAAAAGTTAGCTTTATATCCATGTACCAAAAACTCAGTAGAATCTGGGCTAATATATCCTCTCTCTTAGAACCACGCAGTGGCCCAATCAACCTTTGCCGACCCCTGCCATCTTCAAGAAAATGGCATCTTCAGCGGCTTCACGCCGAATAACTCTTCTACTATCGCGGCCCCGACGGACTTTACTATCACTATCAATGATACCACGCCGTTGTGGTTCTATTGGTAAGTTCTGAGTCGACGAGATGTAAGACCTGAACATTACCACTGACACGGTGATAGCCCTCAAACAACCGGGAATCATTGCCAAAGCGGCATGGTCCACTCTATCAACGCGTACGTAGCGCCAACTCATCAACCATGTAGACCAAAATGCTGATGTTGAAAGTATAGTCCCGCTACCGGCAACACTTTCGCAGCATACCAGGCCAAAGCCAAGACAGCCGCAACCCCAAGCACGCCGCCAGAAGGAACGCTCCCGGTCGGAGGACTGCGAAAGCTTCACATCGACGTCGGTCTCAACGGGGAGACAATCTTCAGCCCCAACAATGTGACCGAGCTGATCGGCACGGTCGTCGAGTTCAGCTATAACCCAAAAGTAAGCATTTTTTTTCCTCCAACCATCCTCCCCCCCTTTTCCATCTCTTGCACATGAGTTGATACTAACATAACCCTCCAAAGAACCACTCCATAGTCCAGTCAAGCTTTGATCAGCCCTGCCAGCCGCTCTCCGGCGGCGGTTTCGCTGCGCCCTTCGTGCCCACTTCGGAAACCCCCAGCGGCGTGACCTTCGAAGTGACCATCACGAACCCGGACCCAGTCTGGTTCTACTGCGCGCAAACCGCTGAATCCCACTGCCAGTCCGGCATGGTGGGATCTCTCAACGCCGCGACGACGGGCGACAAGACGTTCGCTGCGTTCCAGGCTCTCGCTGCAAGCGCGCCGCCTAGCACGACAGTGGCGGATACACCGCTCGTCGGCGCGCTGAAGATCAACGGGACTTTTATCCCGGAGGTGGGGAGTGCTGTTTTGAATGTTACTAAGCTTGACTTGTCGCTTGCCGGATACACGCCGCCCGTGGGGGTGGACTACCCGCCTTACATCGGGGGCATGGCAGGTGGTAATCAGCCTGCGAATTACCACTGGGGCACCAACCTCACTGCCGACGGGGTCTACGTGCTACAAACTCTGCAGTATATCGACAACTTCATCGTCACGCTGCTACTAGACGGGCACAACAGTCTCGACCAGGGCGCCTTTGCGGGGGTCTACCCGTCGTCCATCGAGTTGACCATCGCCTCGCTCGCAGCGCAGTCTCTGATTCAGCGCCGTGCATGGACGGATACGCTGCAGCACTTCAGCGCTGTCCCCGTTTCAGTATGCAACTTCGATCTAGGCGCAACCCTTCAATCCGTCGACACTTGGCTCTCGACCTTACTCGCCGGTCTACAAATCTCGACGGGCGCGATACTAGACGCTATAGCCCTCACCGCGGTCTCCGATCCCTGGCTCACGCCGCTTTTGGCGTCCGGGTTGGCGGCGCGGACAAGGATGAGCGCGCTGTTGAATCTAATGCAGAATCACGTTGCTGCTGCTGCGCCGAGAGAGGTGCTTGTTCCAATTGAGTTGGCTGCGTCGTATATTGAGAGTAATTTCGCGGCGGCGGCGGGATCTTGTGAGGCTCCCCCCAACAGCTCTTCTTCCACCTCTTCAACTACCGCGGCGACCTACCCAACGCTAGAAATCACCACCGAGATCAAAGATCCCACTACAACTCGTCTGACAGCCATATCCATCACGATCCCCTCCTCCTCCACTGCATCCCAGTCCACAGATGGGTTCTTCATCGCCTGGCTCGGTCTCTGGGGTGATCTGTCGTACACTTCGGTCGATGCTACAAATAACACCGCTGCTGTACCTGATTCGTTATCCGGGAATGTCTTCGCTGTGCTCACGAATAGTGTCGATGCTGTTGCTGCTAATCTGAGTGCGGTCTCGGTCGCGGGGCCGGCTTTGCTTTGGTTTGGGCAGCAGTGGACTGTATGAGAGGGTTCTCTCCCCTCGTAACAGGGTCGGAGGTGAATGTATGCTAGAGTAGAGGGAGAGGATACGAGGACTGAGTAATGAGCTCGGTTTGGTTGTCAGATTGATCTTTCATCCCACTGCATTGGTTCGGCGTTGAATGGGGGGTTTTCATTTTGGCATAGATATCGGAGTTCTTCGACATCGGGTTGGGCCATTTTAATTGTTCCTGTCTTAGATATTTGATGAAAAGATGTCTTAGATAGTTGGTTGACTGTTATAATAAGAAGAGAACATCATGATGTTTTGTACTCACCAAAAGCCTAGGCCATCTGAGTCTGAAGTTATAGGCGATATAGCTACAATGCACATATATACATAGACACGATCTATCTCGCAGTTCATCTTTCAAGTTCCCCTATCTCATTTCCCAGAGTAAACCATGAAAACATTAGGCGGCAACTTCACCTTGCCCTCTCCCCCGCCCTTAAACTCCGCATCAACTTCCTCATACTCAAAATCGCCTCCCCGCGCTTGAAACCCTATCTTAGCGTAAACGCCCCTTCCCATCCCGCTCGCCTCCGTGCACAATTCGTCTATGTTCCGCCTCTTCGTCTCATCGAGCCCCCACTGCACGAGTGCCGCAGCAACACCGCGACGCTGAAAGGACGGATGTGTGGCGCAGAGATCTAGAGCTAGGATATTCGGATGAGGTTGACGGCCTTCATTCTGAACCCCACCTCTCTCGTTCCAATCCGCGCCCTTCTCCTGAACATACTTAATCCTTCGACTCAGCAGCGCCAACCAGACTTGACCCACAAATCGTTGCGAGCGTTCGTCGCCGGGGTATATCTCCTCGAGATACTCCGGCCGGGGCAGGTTCGAGGACGGTGATTCGCCGTATCCTTGGATGTCGGAGGCTTGGACCCAGATTGCTATACCGACTATTCTTCTCCTTTTCGCCTCCTCTCTCTGCTCTATCCCTGAGTTCTTTGCTAGGACTTCCCCTTCTGGTGATGTCTGGTCCGGGTCTGGTAACGTAGCTTTGAGAAAAACTGCATTTGGTCTCCCAAATCTGTCCGTCGTGATGGAACGCCAGTTCTTCGCCAGGCGGGCCGCGTGTCTTTTTTAGCCCTCGGGCGTGTCCCATCCTGGATTCATGGACATCCAGATGGCATCGTGGAGTTGGGTGCCGAAGGCCGTGCTGATGGTTGCGTAGGCTTCGGGAAAATCATTTTCGTTGGTTATTGGTTCTACTTGGAGGTCTGCTGGCGGGGAAGACATGGTTGTCTATTTTTTTATCTCATTTTTCTGTCTCTTTTCCTCCTCTTTGTATTTCTGGTTTTTTGTGTTAATATTTGTCTCTTTGTGTTGAGATGGGATAAGTAGGGGGAATGTTAGAGAGAAAACGGAGCAGTATTGCGGTCGCGCGGGGAAGACAAGGGGTCTTGGCCTACCCTACAAGGAAGGTACGCCGTGTTAGTACAGGGTTGATGTGTGAGACAGAGGTACTCGATTACTCCCTGGTAATTTCAGACTGATGGACTGAGTTATCCAGCCCGTGTATTGATATGATCATATAATCACGTATTCCTGTTTTGGAATTTGAATTAGTTTTCCGTTTCAAATTTTGCTACTTTGCGTGTGGATTCCTGAGCTGAGAAGCTTGGCTTCTTGATCTGTACTACAAGCCGGCAAGACCGAGCTACCCAATTCATGTCAATCTGCTGCTCTTGATGGGACTGCTGGTACAGTCAGATACCAATGTAGTAGGGTATCGTCAATTGGGAGAAAAGTCTGGTGTATCCAAATGCAGTTATGCACCCAGATTAGCAAGACTAACCAGTGATGATTACCTCATGCTACATTATCCCGGCTTCTTGATAGAGGACTCTAGGGCACAACCCACAGGGAAAATTGCGAGAATATTACGAGAAACATAGTCAAATGCTGTGTTTGACTAGGTCGTAGCAGCTTTCCATTGATCTATAAGCTATCATGCTCTTCCACATTCTCCCTCTCTATTTCATCAGAGGGTCAATTGGACAAAGCTGTCGGGGTTTGTGCGAAAGGGACTGTAGACGTTACTCCATCGCAAAAGTCTCTCAGGCAGACGTTCAGATCTCCCCCTTTCTATGAATGATTGTCGTTTTTTGGTTTTTGTTGTCTTTCTTTCTTTCATTCCTTTCCCTTCTGGTGAGTTGTAGAATTACAGGTGCTTAACGAGGAGGTCCTGGAGGGCCTTGGGGGCGGCACCGACGAGCTTGTCGGCCGGGGTGGCCTCGCCGTCCTTGAAGACCATGAAGGTAGGCATGGCGGTGATGCCTAGTTCCTGGCTGAGCTCGGGGAGGTCGTCGACATCGATCTTGGCGAAAAAGACGTCCTTGAATTGATCCTCGTTGGACATTCTGTGAGAGAGAAGGGGTGAGAGGTCAGCACAGTCTGTCTTTTGGGTGGACTCATGTGTATACAGAGTAGACATAGTACGCTAAGGTCATTAGCGCACTATGGTTTTCAACTTCACTTGAAATCACCACCTATACTTCGGGAGGACTATCTCTTTGTTGTGGCTGAACCCCAATAGCACGATAAGGACCCTTAGCGTGCTATGGGTGTGCTATTGTGTATAGTTCTCTCCTCGTCTCTATAAAGATATGCACTTCGAGATGGAACCCAGAATAGGAGTGTATATGTATGCGCGCGACTCATCAGGAAAAGGAGGGGTGCTTACTTAGCGAGGACGGGAGCAATGGCTTTGCAAGGTCCGCACCAGGTCGCAAAGCAGTCGAGGAGGACGACCTTGTTGTTCTTGACGGCCTCGTCGAAAGCGGCCTTACTATATTATAAGAGTTTTTGGTCAGCAACAGTACATCGTCATTGTTGTAGCTGTTTTGAAGTCTTGATCGCATTTCTGTCGTATCATGCTGGAAATGGTAACAAGGTGGGGTAGGTAATGCGACGATATGCGCGCATCCATGACAGGAGGGAAGGTACATAAAGAATAGAGCAAAAACTCACGTCTCGATGTTGTGGACAGTCATTCTGGGCGAAGATGTAGAGAAATTGCGGAATACAGAAGATCGTAGTAAAGGTTGTTTCGGTTGAGAACGGATTGCAAACTGGGTTGCTGTTCGTAGAATATTTGTTGACATGGGGAAAGGGAAAGAGAGAAAAATGACGCCGAATGGAGGGGTACCGGTGGGTTTTATGGTAACTGGCGGGTTGTAGTGGTTGCAGGTGGTGTTCGGGATAGAGGAGGCAGGTAGCTAAAAGTAAATACAGCGCGTTACAATGGCAGATGGAAGCTCCGAGAGTGTACTTCTTGTTAAATGGCATTTGCTTTGGAATCAATGCTGGGTGATGTCAAGACGGCTTCTGATTTGTCAACGCATCTTGACCAGTGGTGAATCAGTGATGACGCGATCTGATCTGGGTTAAGCGCCACATCACTGAAAACCTCTTAAACCGGCTGTCTCTGTGGCTTAAATGCCGCCTGACAACCGCCGATATTCAGTCTCTAGAACGAGACAGCATCTCAGGGAAAAGTTATGGATGATTAAGCAACCATTTCAGACTAGATTGAATCAAATTACTTCTATTTTAGGACTTCGATATTGATGTATACCTACCAAGTGATTCTTGATTCCAAGAGTATGGGTTTTTACTCTGAGGTGACAAATCGGGATTTCAATGGGAGATCATCCCGACCGAGGCACCCAGACCCAATAATTCGGCATCAAAGGAGATTTCGAAAGGGCGCAGACAGAGAGAATTTAATACTACCCGTCCACATCATGTAGGCGTGTGAAATCACATTGCGCGTGATACAAGATATTTCGAAACCTGCTGAAGAAGTGGCCTTGCCTTTTTGCTACCTGATTATGTAAGAAGAAACCTGATGAAGTGGAAGCCACTGTACGGAAGCTCCTGTCAGATGATTGCTCTCTGCTTGCTATGTTTGTTGCTCGTCCCGTGAAGAACCGGTGGGAATAGCTACTTCATCTCTTCGTTTATTGCTCATCCTGAAAGCATTGGAGGCCTCGTGGTAGCTATGAGGCATCTCTTCTTGCCCACAGCAACAATCAAGCGTTTACATAGCTGTCTTCTTCGCAACAGCAACAGCGACAGCGGCTCGATCTCTCTCAAGTCTAGCGTTGGTGATTTCATACAAGAGAAAAGCAAAATTGCGAATGCGTCCATTACATACATTAGCCATGCTTTTCGTTTTCAAATGTGCAGCAAAGAGAAGGTATCATGTCCTGCGCCGTCTCTCAATTGAAGTCTTCCTCGTCTAGGGGTTCAACTCGGACGAGTATCTCTTCCAGTAAGCCCTCCAGGAAAGTTCCGACATCCTTGCCCATCCCTACGGGCTCGGCCTTGTCGAGTCGGTCGATCTCTTTGCACATATTAGCAAGTTTGTATACGTGTTTGCGAATCTTATCGTGATTCGCCTCGGCGCGTTGCCGCTGCGGCGTGATGATCGTCTCGTTGCGGTATAGTTGCTGTAGTCGTATCTGTCGTCGCTTGAGAGCCTCTTCCAGAGCCGGGAAGATGACATCGTTCAATGCGTCTAATTCACCATTCGGATTCGGAGGCGCCGGTGATGGGAATCCTTCTGGCGCAGCCGGCATTTGTTTGGGCTGTGCTTTAGAGGCGAAAGCCTGTTGATTCGGCAGAGCCTGCTGGTTTGTAGCCCTTTGTAGAGGCACTTGGGAGCTGTGACCTCTGAAGGGTGGAATCTCTGGGAGATGCATCGGTGCGACCTTGGCAGGTGCACGGGGTTGTGTGTGTTGACTTTGCGACTGCGAGGTTTGAGGTAAAGGTATAGCTTCGTGCCTGATAGGTTGCGCCTCTAGAGACGCGATTTGCAAGAAGCCCATTTCGTGCTGCAACTGGTCCTGTAGGGCTTGGTCATAGTCTACAGACGTCATCGTCGGCACAGGTTGGTGTATAGGTTGAGGCACAGGTTGAGAATGCTGAGGCACAGGGGGTTGAGTCTGTTTTGTTGGTGAAGGAGGCAAAGGCACCCTTGACGGGGAAAGAGGTGGACCACCTCCTGGGACGGGCTTCCGTTGCGGAGAGACTTGTCGCGAAGTCCCTTGTATCGCAGTGTTGTAGCTCTTTAAAGTTGTTGAAGCAGAAGAATCGGCAAAATCCTGTGTCTGAATTTTAGTAGGTGATGTCGCCCTCGGACGCTCGCCATAGTCTCCATCCAGCGGTCGTGATGCTCGAGCATTGGTCATCGACTCATCAAGGGCATTCAGCCCGGGTCTCGTAACTATTCCACCTCTGTCGCCGACCATTCTGACAGTACCGAAGTCCCACATGTCCTCATTGACCGGTCGCTCTGGCATGACCTCCCCTCCCTCTTCGTACATATCTTCCTCTTCTTGCTTATGGGTTGCGCTCCATCGCTGGAAGCGCTCAATAAGCTCAGTAAGATAGCTTGTCTTTTTGGCTTTTCGAATGAAAGGGTGTTTGAGAAGCTCCTTCGCGGAAGGGCGGTCCTTGGGATGGCGCTGCAGACACAACTCGATAAAGTCTTTGAAAGCTTTGGTGAAGTTGCCCTCAAGTCTCGGTGGAGGGTTCTTCGGAATGAGAAACAAGACTTTCATGGGATGAATGTCAGCGTAGGGCGGCTCCCCATTTGCCAGCTCCAAAGCCGTGATGCCCAAAGACCAGATATCGGCCTTGTGATCATAGCCTGACTGCTTAATGACCTCAGGAGCCATCCAGAATGGGGTGCCAACAAAGGTATTCTTCTTAGTCATAGTAGCAGAAAGTTGACCCGAAACACCAAAATCAGCCAATTTGACCTGCCCATTTGATGTGAGCAAAACGTTAGCCGCTGTCATCCACAACGTTAGCATTCCCTTTGGGTCAAACTTGAGCATAGAGGAGAGCCGCGCATACCCTTGATATCGCGGTGGAGCTTCTTGTCGGCATGCAAGTATTCCAGGCCAAGCAGGAGCTCTCTTATGATAATAGCAATATAGTCTTCCCCAATTATGCCTGGCTTCATGAGGTCGGCGCAACTGCCGCCAGAACAATACTCCATGACAATCCACAATTCAGCACCCTTAGCATAAGATCCATAGTATTTTGTCACATAGGGCGACTGGAGTTCGGAGAGGATGGCGATTTCTTGTATGATGTCTTCGACTTCGTCTTCGGCGCTCTCAATGTCGATAACTTTGATAGCAACTGCTTCGCCGGTGCGTTTCTCGATACTTTCCCGGCGCGTCAGTCAAAACAATTAAAGCATAGAGCTTGGTTAATAGTAGTTCCGACATACCCTTTGAAGACTTTGCCGAAGCTGCCACCTCCTATTAAGTATATGTCAGTTACAATTTCTCCCAAGATGACACAAGAGGTTTTGTACCAATGCAGTATTCTTTGGCGTAGAGAAGCTCGGGATCCGAGGCCTCGTGGTTTCTATCGTATCGTCGTTCCGCCATTTTGTTTTTGGGGTCGTGGGTATTTCGTGAATTCGTAACGCGTAGGGTCTGGATTCGTGGTTCGCGGGGAAGATATGTACTGAGGGGTTGATTCGCCAGCGTCGGAGTTTCAAGTACAAAGCCTGCAGCTACCCAAGTGCTGTGCCAAATAAAGCCCTTAAGGAATGGAGGAGGCTGATACTACTGACGCAGCGGTCTACGTTGCGAGGCAGTATCACACCGACTTAAAATAGGTAATTCAGACGACTTGGGTGAAGCGAAGGAATGAATGGGCGGTGTCGAAGGGGTCAGAGAGTAAGGAGGATTGTTTTGTTTTTTTCTTGTGTAATATAACGACCAAAGGATCAGATGAATCAGTTAGGTGTTAAGAGAATGGAAGGAAGAGAGAAGTGAAGGGGCAGAGAGAGTGTGTAAGAGAGTGGAAGGTACAACTTGAATGCTGCTGTCTCGGCGGCAGCGTAGGTGTGCATGTATGTAGCTGGTAATGCAGATAAAACAAAGAAACCAGGATTACAATCAATGCATGTGGCCGCCGTAGCTCTGGCTCATCTGAAGGAAGAGGTAATGATTGGTTTGGAGAAGAAACAAAGCAGTAGCTGAGAAGGTGGTCAAGCTGAATCCATTCAGAACATGGTGTGATGATGTTTCAGGGCGTCGTCTAATAAGAACAACATCGACATGGGGAAATCGTGGGGTTTGTTCACTGAGATCAGGTACCCGATTTGCTATCTTATCGTTGTACAACGCTATATGATTGGATTTCCGTCGCCACTTAGGCATGCGCCCGTTCCCCGCGTCCGCCTAACAAGTCCTGGCAGGGGGTCGCTGATGACGCTAATTGGACGGAATGCGGTATGAGATTGTACATCTCCATGGCAGCCATCATCTTGTAATTATACGCGGCCGGTCTCTCCCGTCGTAATAAACAACTGTTAATGAGAAGCGCTTACAATGGATCAATGATACATGTCAATCATCTGATCACAATATCCTCTAATATTATATATCATATCAAACACATCCTTTCCCTGTTACATCCATTGCCATCCTTCAATGACTAATGCGATTGCTATCAGCTGCATAGATTTGTTGAAGATAGAGGGATTAAGAATGACAACTCTTATGCTATAAACGTTGTCGCAACACCGTTTTTAACAATAGCCTTTCAAATGTCGGACTAATTGAGGCCCAACACATTATCATTCTTTCAAAGACAACAGTAAAGGTTTGAAGACTGCTATACCGTCGATTGACAGGTAGCGCAGGCTTACATGCGAGATGTGGGTAAGAATGCGTACACTTTATTGCTTCTGGACTTCTGGATTATAGCTGTGTACAGCTCTGAATCTTCAAGAAACAGAGAAACACTGATCACAACAATACTGACATTTGAGACCCAAGGCAGAGAGCCGCTGCCTCCTTATATTTGCATTTACTCAAGATACAAGGCGCCCGTATCCGAGCTATTGCCTGATCAATATACACAAATTGAAGATAAGTTGCAGCTTCGTCTACGTCATTATAGTCCGCGGACCAATAAAGAAAACCCCCCCCCCTCACCACCAGAAAACTAGGCTACTGTCAAGGATTATCGTGTTCATGAGGAGTATTTTAGTCGGGACAGAAGCCGACAATTTTTCTTCGCGGGATGACGAGCCTCAGTATGTATGTCTGTCACAATAAGTACTGCTGTTGTCTGGAGGACGCTTCTTTTGTTCATGAATTTTGTCGAAGGATTACGTCTAACTGTATGATCCTCCACCATGGGTTCCCAAGTCTCTACGCCTACATTCGAAGGGGGAGGTCACAATGAGTATGATATAGACTCTCAACCCGATAATCTGTGTAAAATCTGCCGAGAAAACCTCTTGGAAAATCACGAGAACTGGGAGGTCGGATTCACAGGGTTCGAAAGAGATATTGAAGAGATGAAAATCAGCGCATCCACAGGCTGTCCAACATGTGCAATCTTCTCATCGGACCTGAGTCTCATCCGAGGGTACGATTTCTTCGATTCCACTGCCCGGATATTTGTTGCAACGAATCCGCTCTTCTTTTATCCCTCGAGCATGGATCTTACCTGTGGCATGAGCGCTACACCACTGAGATACCTTTTGAAGGCACCCAGAGGTAGGCCGCTTCAATTGAAGTCCGAACATAAGTGTTGAGAGAACTGATTCGAAAATACACTTCAGAGATTGAGCACTTGATCCGACACGTATCAATTGAACCTAATACCGAATCCGAGTCCTGTTTCAATCAGGGAAGGGATTGGCTCAAGACGTGCTTGGAGACACATTCATGCCACCCGAAGTCATCAGACTTCACGCCCACAAGACTGCTGGAGATCAGTACTGATGAAGAGACACTCCGGCTCCTAGAGGGAACAGCTGTGCCTCAAGATGTCAAGTATACAACATTGAGTCATTGCTGGGGGCAGAAAACTCCATTTCAGCTCACCAAAGACACTATTGGGGCGATGAGTAATGCAACTTCGACACAGTCACTTAACAAGACATTTCGCGACGCGGTAAAGGTCACTCTAAAGCTTGGCATGAACCATATCTGGATTGACTGCCTGTGTATCATCCAAGACTCAACAGAAGATTGGATTGCAGAATCTAACAGAATGCACGAAGTGTATGGGAAATCTACCTGCACCATCGCTGCCACTTCCGCAGCAGACAGCAATGGTGGGTGCTTTCAAGCTCGCAACGTTGATGCGCTCGCCTCGGTAAAACTCGTTTCGAGATGGGGGATGTTCGGCACGGAGGGTATGTACTTAACTAGCGCCGGCCTCTGGTGGGATCGCTTCCAGAGGGAACCACTTAATTGCAGAGCCTGGGTCGTTCAGGAGAGATTCCTGTCACCGTGTGTACTGCACTATGACCGTGATCAGATCGCCTGGGAATGCCGACAATTAACAGCTTGCGAGCGTTTTCCGATGGGCATGCAGGGGCTGATCACGGCGCACACCAGTTTCTTCCGCCGGGACCTCGATACTATACTCAAGAAGAGTTTGCAGATGGATTCAATCCCCGGCTGGGCATTGAAGGAGATTTGGCGACCGACGATACAGAGATATACCTCGACCGGAATCACGAAACCTTCGGACAGACTGATCGCCATCCGCGGAGTAGGTCTTAATATCGAGAATGTCTTCGGCTGGAACTATGTAGCTGGGATCTTCTTAATGAAAGACACGCCGAGCCAACTGGTGTGGAAGCCCATGGGCAGCGGACATGCGCAGTTCCCCGCAACGCCCCCTTACAACCACAGCAAGCCGACACGGCCAGAGAGAACAATTGCGCCGTCGTGGTCGTGGGCTAGTATCGACGGACCCATCAATATGATGCCGCAATGGGATGCGGTCGAGAACCAACAACGAGAACGAGCAATCAGCGCCGAGGAACTGCGCGAATCGGCTTTGTGTAAGGTGCTTGGCATACAGAGTGGTGGTTCGCCCGCTGAAAAAGCCGGCTTGATCAGCCAAGCGAGGCTTCAACTGTCTTGCTTCATGGTGCAGATACACTTTGCAGACAATGAAATTAATCGACAAAATCTCGCGCACATACGAGGTCGCCTCGACTCTGGCGGCCAGGAAGCATCATTTACTGTGAAAACGCAGACTGTTGCAGATGAGAAAAGTGAGGTGATTTCTAGTATAAAGACCACTTTAGGCCTTGACAATGAAGTTAGCGACAGCCCGACAACTAAGTTCATTAGCACTGTTGGTGAGCAATTAGCAGCTTCACGACTCGATGGAACTTTCGAAGTAAACATAGGATGGGACATATGGTCCGAATTCGACTCCGAGAATCTTGGCAGCTGGGAGAAGAGCTTTTACCTTGTTCCTGTCTATACCGTCGTGCAGACAAAGCCAACGCACATCTTTGGCAAGAGCGACTACATCTCCATCGACGGCCTCATTGTGCAGCGCGTCGTCACTGAGACTGAAGCTGCCGAAGGGCCTACTACATGTACCTTCCGCAGAATGGGGACTTTCTCCGTCCAAGAAAACTATGTCAGATTCTGGGCATACCTGTTTCAGTCTCCGTCTTTTATTCCAGTGGGTGGTGGTGTCGATCTAGTCCGGGGCGTTGATCTACTTCCCGATGGGTTTCGAGATGGGAATGGGATGGGGAAGGAGGCTTCTGGATCATGGAGTGGAGTCTTACAGTATCGAATTACTCTTGTTTAGAAGGAATGATAGTTCAAACGTATTTATTGCTCTAAGCTGTTCGCTATCGGTGTTGTACTCATCAGAAGTCAATGCAATTGTGCCATTGTCATTATTCTGAGGTTGAGAGTACGCTAGGGCCCTTAGCGTACTATGGTCGATATCTGTAGCCTTATTTGTCTTCTGTCATCACATGACGGATACATCTTCTTACACCGCATCGTCATGTCCACTTGCGCCTGTTTGCCTCTTAATAGAAATTGGATGCATACTTTGCTATATTATGTACTGTGATGGTAGGCAATGTGCCGTAGGGAGCGGGGTGTTCTAGAGTTTCATGTGCTTATCAATTTCTCCCCTCCCTCACTTGCGTTCCTTTAAGCAGGTAGTTCTGGTATGTAATTTGCATGAATTTGGTCTTTCTAAACAAATATTAACCTCCCAGACACATATTGAACAAACACAGCCAAATGGGATTGCGCATAAGGTGAGAAAGCTAATGGATTAATGTAGTTAACCATAACGTGAGTACACTCGGGATATGTCTATCGATTCGGAATTCATTCGCAATTGTTCTTATAAGCCCAGGTTATCGTCGGATGGAGGCTATAGTCAAATACATTGTCTTTTAAAAAATAGCATTACACATTGCACTTCTGTTGCTTTGTGCTTGTGTCAATTGTGCATTCTTGATTTATGATTATTGCTTTGTTTGCCGCAAACGGATTGAACATCATCTAGGATCATGCTAGTACGGCATTGATCCCTCAATAATTTCTTTCAATTGTGTATCTACAGAGGAGGAGCCGTGCCATAGTGTTCACTTGCATTTTCGATTCAATAGGTCTTCCGATAACGAGCTCCAAAGCCCAAAGCCCCATAAACACCGATCCATACACACGACAACACGCGTCGTAAGAGCAAGACCGGTTAGGAAATCTTAGCTATGCGTTTTACTCCGGGACGCATAGGTAATTTTCCCTCATCGCCTTGGGCGGAACAGTTCCCATTTGCAGATCTCAGTTATGTCAAGGATGCGACCAACCACTCCATACTCGCCCCTTTCTATCCGCGATCTGACAATGAAACGGATACAAATGGCCCGAGAGACGACCAGGAGCTTGACAGGCTTCTACTGCTGGAAGAGTGGCAAATTGAGAAGCTACGGGGTATCAGAACATGGGAAACTGCTGCGCTGAACAACATCTTGTATTTCTCGAAGGGCACAGGGTATGTCTGGTCAAGACACTTAGCTCATTTGGGTATGGGGACGGCCAACTCGACACCCTGGACGTGGGATTCTTATAATCAAGATAAAATTAGGGTTAATGAGACGACATGGCTGCCGTTCTTTCGCAGAGACAGGTGGTTTGACTTCACTAGCGATGATCCAAATGAGCGAAGGCAAACTTGGAGTATAGATGATCCTCAGGTATGGGAAAGGATTTCGATCAGTATTGAGTTAGCAAATCGCATGCTGGAGGCTTTATTAGTCGACCGAAATGACGGAGGTAAGCGAAATCTTCAGTTGCGATGCCTCTAGTCTTTCCCCTTTTATGCTTCACAATTATTCTGAAGCACTGCTTACACGTAATAGTACGTAAACCGCTTCTAAAGACCGTTCTTTGATAAGAGAAGAGTTTCTTAAGTCCGGCTCTGTTATTTGTTACCTACTAATCACTCTCAGCTTCGCACATTCATCTGGGGTCGAATAGAGGATTGGGACGCTGTTAAAGGTGACTTTGGCACTCCTAGACTTCCAAAAGACATAGAAGAACCAACTTGGCAGAGAATTCTGATCGACTACGCAAACGAACAGTGGATAGCTGCGCAGAAGGGTCTCTCGACAGTAGTATTAAGTAATAGTCAGTATCGAGATACATCATAAGTTGGCTGAGAAGTTTTTCTAATACCAAAGTATAGTTAAAACAAAATCTGTTATAGAAACGAGACAGAGGCTCAACAAGCTTTTGAAAGGGCTTTTATTGGGGTTCCAGCCAAATTCAAAAATTTCTGAAGCTTCTGCAGTAACGCGAGTTTTAACAAAGAACGAACCTGGATATGATATTTTTATTTCTATATCAACAGAGTTGCTAGAAAAGATACTTGAGCCTGATCTTTCATTGGGGGAACTTTGTCACAGACAAGTGTTCTTAGCTGAAACGGTGAGTTTTCTTCTCAGGTTTGATTGATGAGCAATATATTTCTAAACCATATCTAGCTGATACACGAGCTTGCCCATGCCATATTGAAAGCCCGGGAGCTTCCTGCTGATGACAGTTATGAAGGAAATCTCGGGACGAAAAGAAAGAAGTTTGAGCACCCTGTCCGTGAGCCAATTATACGTTCCGGCTTGGAAGTTTCTATCTTCCGTGCTAGCCACCCCTTAATAAAGTAGCGGCTTCAAAACTAATAGCATAAAACTCAGTGGCTCAATGCAACAGGGCAAAGAGAAAGCGGATTTCTGTTGGAACAACTGGCTTTTGGGGGCGTTCTTACAACCCTACGTAGGTCTTCATCTAGTTTCAACAAAGCTTATCTCTGCCCATTTGGACATGGAGACTCACTATTCATGTTGATTGCAGCATCTACTAAAGGCGACAATATTGCAACCATGTTAGCAGCTAGTGTTATGCAATATCCGAACGTATACGGGGAGCCGAGCGACGAAGGAATTCCTGACAGCGAGTATTTGCGACCAGGATCTGTTACTACGGTAGACTTTGTGCCACTGCTGTGGTACTCAAGGATACTATCTGAAGAATTCTGGTCCCTGCCGGGAGCCAGGAGCGCGAGGTTCTTTCATAGACAGGATGTCTTGACCGGAAAGACCCCGAATCACGCTCCTCAAGACAGACTATTGAGCCGCAGGACACTGAGATTCGCTGCACCTGAGCTGCAAGATCTGAGGGGGGCCTTTGAAGATAAGGATATGTGGGACAAATTTATTGAGGAGTGGAAAAATAGGCAGGGTATGTATACAACAGAGCAGTTTCTCTATCTCTTCGCACATTCGGATGTATACCCTTTCAGGGACCAATAAAGGGGCCACGGAGTTCCTTCCATAGAAGTCACTAACTCTGGCGTCTAGCCTTTTGGAAATCGCTTCGGAGTGAATGGAACGACGAAGGGTCAAATGACGAGGTGCGTAAACAAACTCAGGTATCAAGATGCGGAAAGGAATAATGACATGACCTGGCCCTCTTAGTGGCAAGATAGCGCGGTAAGTATAGCACTTAGCACACTATGGCTTGTGTTTCATACTAATGTTCGACTGGATTTATAGTGGTCGTGGCCTCTCATGCGAGAAAAATGTCACGAATTCAAGCTTGCATTTGCTCGAAAGGATGAGTTCACCTGTGAGAATATCGCCACAGATCTAGTAGCTTGTATAAGATGGAAGGGAAGAAAGGAGGCTCGCTATAAGAAGAGTTTTCCTGGGCCCACCCAGCTTAAGGGTTGGGATTGGGTTTGGCATACTCTAGGTAAGGGAGGAGCCGTGACTCGAACAGATTTCTGCTGACTCATTGTCACGCTACTCTAGGATTCTTGATGCTGGCGGCGCTCCCTATTCGGGACGAAGATAAAGACCGGGTAATGATAAGAGAGGAAATCGTAACCATGACACCTAGTCGTAGCGCCGCTGCTGCTGATCGCTTGCACCCTATAAGATTCCGTGAAAAATTTGATACCAAGGAGTCGTCTGCTGGCGTCAGCTTTTTCTATGAGCTCGATGGCAACTCTGCTTTTACTGACGAGCTAATTGGTGAAGAGGTTCACCAAGATGATTATCTCCAGCATGTGCAAAAGATCTTACTTGAATACATTCAGAACACCGAAGCGATAGTACATAAAGTGTTCTACGACTCAATATTCGATATGTGGCAGAAGATGGTTGCTGCCCGACGACTGCTGGAAACCGAATATCCCCATGCGGCTTGGACCAAGGTACGCCGCAGGATTACTATTTTGTCGGAAGTAAAAGCTCCTGTGATCTCGTAACTTGACTGTCTTATTTCTCAGGCACTTAAAATCCGTCTGGAAGAACAATTACTGACTCTTGGATTTTCAAACAGTGGGCGCCTGACTGGGACTTTGAAGTACCAGATTACGATCCCACACAGATGTACTTCGACACCTTCTCGCAAAGGCCTGCTTCGCTACCGTGAAAACGGATGACATCAGGTTATAGCCTTCTATAATTGTGTGTAACCTGAAAGTTGTGCTATATGCTTTAAAATAGCTACCCCGAGGCCGGAGTCTACGGCATATAAGATAGTGTTCTGCATAAATCAAGGATGGCACAGTGGTTTCCGAAAGTCGAGGCGTGTGGCATTGCCCAGTACTCAGATATATGGATATAAGTTCATTTCGAAGAGATTATTTGGTTTGATCATCCAATATACACTACCTTATGCATTGAATAACCTGGAGGATTACTTACGTCGAGCTTGAGGGAAATGACTTCCTCGTATCTGGAGTTATTTCCTTTTACTCTTGATTCTTGATATCGCATCTCAGACCTCCACTTAGCGGCGAGGAAAGGTCCTAATTACATACATATTAGCATGTTACGGAGTGGGGATAGTGTTCAGAAGAGAACTGGCAATTACTACTCTCGTCATATTATCTGAAATACTGAATCCTCTTGACATAATAAGGAACGTTCAAAACGATCCAGAACGATAATATGTTAAGACAAATGAGACGAAGATTCCTATAGGAAAATAAATAAGCCTTTACTATTTCGGACCTCGCAATAATCTCGACAGCTATAGACATTTAGTTACTGACATTGCTCATCACAGTCTTTGCTCCGGCGAAGGAAAGCTCAGTCATAGTTTCCTCCTAATGTTGACCAGTCGTCTCTCAACACTTTCTGTGTATATAACAGGAGCTCATCTGTGGATAATCAGAATCTCCTCAATTAACATTGCCCAACAGGTTTTCTAACTATTTCGAGATATGACATACGAGAACTAGACAAGGGCATACAATACTACGTTCTAGAACGACAAGAACTGTCCGTGGGCCGCACAGCTGCATCCGTAGTCATCCAGGCGCCAACAACAAATGAATAGGCCACGACCGCTAAGTTGGGAGAAATATACAATAACAAAAGTCATCTTTGATATGATACGCAAGCTGAGAATTTGCGCAGCGGCTAGAAAACGCTCCGCTAAAAACAACAACAGACGCACTTTGCGTATAGTAATTGCTGCTAAAAATTTATGTACTGCCCAAAAATTTAGTACAAACATTCGGTCTCCTACATTCTCTTCCTCTTTGCCGAACACATCTAGGGCTGCTAGGAGGGGCAGTTCCTCACCGATAGGGAAGTTCGCCCGCGCTGCTGCCTCGCAAAGCGTCAGAGTAATGTGAGTCGGCTGAAGCTAGTCCGCGCGCACTATCTCGTCTAGAGAGTGGAGCAAAGTTACTGATAGAGCCGTCGAGAGCCACTTGACTTGAATAATCTCGTCATGGCCCTTTAAGCATTCATAATGCGTTTAAAAAGGGAGTATGGCTGCGTTGAGAATGACAATGTCGAGACAAATAAGAGTTTTGCAAACACAGCCCGCAAATGCATTAACCGAGTCATTCGATGAAAGATCAGCTTCCAGACACCAATCTCGACCACATATTCTGATCACCCTACTCTCTTCACCACCCGATCCAGATAGCAGCTGTGCCTTTCTCTTCCTCATGGACGGCTGTATGAGCCTCGTAACGCCTGAGTCGAATAGCTGGTGACTTGTTTCGAGCCCTACGCCGCAATTGGGACCCGTGACTGTGGCTGTTTTGCCGCGTAAGTCGACACTACTCACTAGGCGGGGCTTGAATATGATCTGATTGTCAAATGACGCGTACCGCTAGCTTGCTCTTTTGGAGGGATCGAGTTCGATCGCGGCCATACTGGATAAGGCGATTTTGTCTTTGCTTTCTATTCTTATGACTTTCTATCTTCCAACCCCTTTAGCTCTTCCTGAGCGAGACTAGGCTAACGAATATTTCGGCCGCTCTCATTGGCTCAGTATGCAATCTGGAAGAGGTAGTTGGTATTATCAGTGGTCTTTCATTTACTAGGTCATGTATCACAAGTCATAAAAAGGTACAATAAGCTAGTAACAACAAGTCGAAGTACATCCGTGCTATGTTCATAGCATGTTCCTAGATCTTTCCGACATTCAAGCAGCCAAATTGCAGCGCTCCTCCCAACTGGTTCAACTTGTTTGACTTCCTTCCTAGATACTGGTAAGATCAATGCGTCTTTTCTGTCTGATTCCTCTGTTTACGTCGTCCAGCGACTTCTTGACCAACATCTGGCTATGCCTGGTATCTTCCTTTTGCTGTTTTGACGTTGTTATCCCTGCCGAGTCTGTTAGCAACATGGAGCATAGTTCCAAGCAAAATTGTCCGGTGCGGGGAAATATGTTTATCATGGTTTGAATATATTTGAAACACTCCGCAATAACAGCTTGATTTTGCTGTTGAGTCTCTTGATCCGTTTTACAATGGCTAGAGCGTTGCGGAGTAACTGTCCTGTGATGTAATCTTGTGTGACAGCCAGCTTGAAGTGCTTCACGGCTGCGGGGAGCCACACGGTTACGATGTTGGCCCAGAACTGATCTTCGGCACGACACAACAAGGCACTTTCACAGCAAATAAGAGGCCCATTTGAGGATTTGCGTGCGACAAGAATAGGTTTCTCGAGGTGTCATCCTCGGCTACAGAGAGTTAGGAAACACGTCCATACAGGTTCTTCAATTTGCTGATCAATCGCAGGAGAACCTTGACACGCAACCGTTGATAGCAAACGAAACTGGCGAGAGTCCATTATACCTGGATTGCGGAAGAAGATGATCTATGAGGAGGGATACTACCGATTCGATTTCGGTAATGCATCCAGTAAAGGCGAAGTGATCAAGAAATTTGCCCACACACAAGTCAAGACCTATGCTGAACTTAGAGAATAAGACAGCATTGAGATTAGGAATGGAATAGGCTCATAAAGAGGTAGTCACCCTTAGGACTGATGCGATATTAATTCCCGTAGCGTCACCAAAATAAAATGTCTCTTCTGGTTTTGGCTTGCAGGTCATGATACAAATCACATGGAATCGCTTGATGACATTCTTTCGTGACCTCGCTTTTGGGGAGGCAAATGTTTCACTGTAGGAGCTCCATTCTCCAGGGATTTCGTCGTCTATATTCAGTCCTACTTGAGCAGCCAGTAACCTGGAGGTCTCATCGCCCCTGAAGACGGCCTTAGCGACCTGAAAACATTGAAGCGAAGCAAGACAGAGAGTTTCGATCCTCTTACAGTTGTGCGAAGTCCATTGCTGACGGAAGAGTTTTCCGAACCCGGGATTTGAACCAACTGTAGATAAACTGCACCGCAATGGTGGTTGAGTGGCGTTTCCTCGGAACGGCACAGTTCATGTTTAGAAGTAGACGGCCCGTTCGACAACCAGCTTGAAACATCAAGACTAACAAGTCTTTTCTCGGGTCTAAGAATTGTCGGCATCTTCTCTCTGGGTACAGGGTGCCCAAGTCGCGATGTCCTTTAAGTTAATTAGTAGAGCACCGACCGATAACACTGACATATCGGCAAGACTGAGACCGAATAGTACTGACTACGCATGGGTGGGCGCACCCGAGCTACGGAACGAAAAGTCCCTTGTGCCGCACAACGCCCTACGATACACGCGAAATCTCTCAAGATCAAGTTCAAATTGTACCCACATGAATATGGACCAGGTATCTGATCTAAAGTTGAGTGTCTCGGAAGGAGGTAGGGGGCTATTATGGGTATTTGCTCTTCCCTCCTAATCGGAGAGACTAGCGAGGTAACACGACCTCGGTCTTTGGGCCCGACTGTTGTCAACGATGACGCTGTGCTTCGCTTACTCAACGAGTTGCAGATTGTTCTTTCGTCAAGAGCTGTCTCAAGATGCATCATGCGCCTCGAAAGCTCGCGGTTGTTGTACAAGAGAGCGACTACATTGGCAGCCAACTCGACCTGCAATTGCTCGGCTCGGCGGTCTGAGTCACTTCAGACAAAGTCAATGTCAGATGATATTCCCAGCTGTGCGATTGAAGAAAACAAGACCTACAACTGCAAAAGGGTCAAAATGGTTGTTGTTGACACTTTGAAGCCCTGCAGCCGAACCAAGATGGGTCTAGAGACCCTTAGCGACGACATTATTTCAACCCTGCTTTCAATGGCAGTACGCACTCACTGAAGGGGGTCGTTACCATCAGATCACCTACAGCACCCTCAGGCTCAGCAAATAGCAAGACACCACTAGCAAGATTGGCCGTGACCTGAGTGACACCGACCAATATGTCGCCTCTGAGGAGGCCGTCCGGCAAAATTGTGAAAGAGGGCCTGCAGGCCGACTAGTACATCACGCGGACTTTCGGCCTCATCTCGTATGTGCGCCGCGATCAGTGGGGCTTAGAGGTTTCGAATGGCCGTAACATGGGGCCCCAGCAGTTTCGCGACCTCCTTCACAGCGGAGAGGATTCCCGCTGTGGAAGCAGTCACGCTGAGGAGGTCCATGTCTTTTTGTCGCTGTCAGCCGTGAGGGGGTTGTAAGCAGTGAACTGCAGGTTCTATGGATGGGAAGCCTCACCCCAAGCACAAGGGTGACTGCGTCCCATTCCCCTTGTGAGCCTCACCGTTATCCAGGCAGACCCGTATGTAGGGAACCTGATCATCCCAGCCATAACCCTGACAACAAATGGGGAAATTTCATGCCCGAGGAGTGAGCCCAGCCTGACAGACGCTATAGTACTACACATGTCAACACGACACCAGACGCGCGGGAGGTCCCAGTACAGAGCCGATTGTCGAGATATGTCGGCCGATTGTACTCATAGTCATAACAATGTGGCTTATTGTATAGAGAAAGATGGGTTCTTGATACCTGTGAACGCCGTTAATGGTGATGAGAAGGTGGCAGCAGACGTACTTGTAGCAAGTGAAAGTGAGATACTTTTTTAGCGATGCAGAGACAATCGTTCCTTATGGGCTCCGGTAGGCGGTACCCCCCATTACTTAGGCAGGCCGGCCAATCTCCGGTAGCTGGTGCTAACATCCGCATTTTGATTTTTTCTTCTTCGCAAAACTTGCATATATCGCCTTTTTTTTCTTTTAATCATTAACTTCTTTTTCTCGAAGAGAAAAAACCTCTAAGTCACCCAGATCTATAGCCTGAAAGGTCTTTCAAGAACGTCACTTTTGGTGATTGCTATTGAAAATATTTGATTAACTTGTGTGGAAAAAAAAAGGAAAACACCAAAAGAGGTAACCTAGACCACAAATACCGCTTTTGAAGATCTCCAAATATGTACCTTGAATATACACAGAGACTATGCATGCGAGGATTCTTTTTCCCTGACTTTTTGTAAGAGGTGGGGGAACTTGGAAAATCTAGATCCTGTAGTGAGTGGCAAGGTAGCCCGAACCAGTACTATGGTAGTCAAGATATCCAGTCACCGAAATCCCCTACTAGAGGGTTTTGGGATCATCGACAGCGCTACTACTTTAATCAATAGATTCACTGATTTAAAAGCGATGTCTGGCTCGGGGTTTTTCGCTTCGATGATCCGCAGTGAAAATGGTTGGAGATGACCACCTTATGACATCACCACCACTTTCTCTTTGACGTCAACTAAGCTTTTCTTGTCAATTGCTACCTAAAATAAAGCCAGAGCCATATATCTCGCAAGGAGCTTTGGTTATCCGGAGACATTTTATCTCGTTACAAGAACGTTTCACAGCTTGATCTATCGAACAAAGCAGGGACTTAGCATTAATCGTTGGCGCTTATTAGGCCCATTCGAAGATGGCTCCTGTACAACACCTCCACTTAAGCCCGTCGAAGCGACAGCCGTTACTCCGTGACCAGCGGAGCCCGAATGAGGCACCCGATGAACTTCCCATCCAAAAAAGTCACAAACATCCCGCTCTTTCGAGTCCTGATTCTGGCCCGGAGGATGCGAGCGTATCATTCATTGGCACAGCAACAACCATCATTGAGTGGCAAGGCTTGAAGATCCTTACAGACCCCAACTTTCTGCACAAGGGCGATCACGTACATCTAGGCCCCGGTGTGACTGCTGAACGGCTCACAAATCCTACTGTGGACTTGCACGAGCTCCCAGCGATCGATCTTGTGCTACTAAGTCACTACCATGAAGACCATTTTGATCGTCTTGTCGAGGACAGTCTAAATAGAGATTTCCCCATAGTCACAACTCCCCATGCCAAGGGGTGTCTCACTTCCTCCGCCAGGTCCAAAGGATACGAGGAGGGCGATGCAAGAGGGAAACCTTTCAGTAATGTTCATGCTCTCGATGCCTTCGAGAGCCTCATGCTACATATCGAGGATGAGAAATCGGGAGAACGGCCATCGGTCATAAAGATCACTGGTATGCCTGGGAAACACGTCCCACCAGGCCCTCTGGCAGTGGTCAATGACCTTTTAGGCGCCGTACCGCCAACGAACGGCTGGCTACTTGAGATGGGATGGCCAAGTCAAAGAACTGATCTTCCTTCTTCGCCTGAGCCAAGGTCCACAGCAGAATCCTCAACGGCAAACGAGAGTATAATGGTGATAGAGATGGGCTACACCCTCTACATATCTGGAGACACGCTCTTTGTGGATGAGCTTCAGGAGATCATGCCATATCTCCGTTCTCATCAAATACAGAGACAACCTCGTTCAGCAACAGAGAAGCAAGAGCCACAAATCGATCTTATGCTCATACATCTAGGCGGAACTACAATCCCAGGACCTCAAGCCCCACTGCTGATGGTAACAATGGACGCAAAGCAGGGTGTGAAGCTTATGCGTCTACTTAATCCCGATGTGACAATCCCGATCCATTTTGACGATTACGATGTCTTTCTCAGCCCTCTGGAGGACTTCAAGGCCGAAGTTGAAAAAATGGGACAAGAGTGGAAAGACAGGGTTGTATATTTAAATAGGGGCGATAGTTTCAGATTCCAGGTTGGCGAGGGTAATAGTGATGACTTGTCTGGTAGGAAGTTAACGATTGCTTAGATTCGATGAAAAATGGGCAAGGCAAGGAAGCCAATTTTCCACCCTCTTATTTGATATTAGCACTCAGAACTTCAAAATCAGTCTCGTAGAAGTATGTGACGAAAGACACTTAGCAAACTGCGGGAACATTCATTTAATGGGTTGCGGCATGTATCTACAGACATTACTCCATCAAAGCTGCGCGTATCTCCCTTGCCGTCGCTCCTCCACAAATATGTCCTCATAGCCCCGAGTACTGGAGGATGCACTGCACTGATGAGCATTTCGCTTTGAATTAATCGATCATGTCGTGCGTATCAGTGCAGGCCTGACGTATCAGCCGGTTGCCCACTGACCGTGTCAGATGGAAGCATACCATTCTCAATGGTATGCACAACCAGTCAGCTGTGAAGACATCGCCTGAAGGCACGTCGAAGAGCCTCTTATTTCACTATTCCACTGCGTAAACGCATTTCTGGAAGTGGTGAAACCACGTACACTGCCTTTAGGGTTTCGCGTTGACTTGGCTCGTTCGACTTCTCCTTGCTCGTGACGTTTTTGACTGGCGGTATATTATCCGCAATCCTGCCCCGACCCGAGATGGTCGAAAGAGATCGTGCTCATGAATGTGAAGGAGAATGGCAAGAGTTTCCCAACGAGTGATGTAATACGTAGGGTTCCGAATTCGAGAAAAGCCGGCTTCTTCAATTAAGGAGTCAAGAGCCTCATCCATGAATATCTCGCCCAACGCTTTGCTAGGTAGGTACTTGGATGATTCACTTTTGAAAATTTCCTGTTCAAATCGTTTTTATTCCCAATTAGACCTTGCACATGTGAAGGCATGTCTAGTCCTGATCCATAATAGAGACAAAGCTGAGCTGCATCCATGATGTCGTGCTTCATCTCCGTCGGAGATTCACCGAAAAGTGTTAGCAGAGTGCTGGGGCAAGGAATGTTGTACTCGCAGAATCGTGATTATCAGCATGCCTGTTATGCAGCTGCTGGGAATAGGATCGTAAGACCGCAAACAGCTCAGCAAGTACGGCTTACGTTTCAGGAGCAAAATGGAAAAGAGTCGATAGAATCCAAGATATGAACAGGTAGAGAATGTAGAATATACTCTATGTAAGTATATCTAGTACAACACTTCGCGGTCACTACTTTCATGTAGTAAATGTAGAGTTTTGGGCGGAAGAGAATACAGAGTCGGGCAGAGGATGGGGGACGGTTTTAGACGCCGAGAGTATCCTGTCACAGGCAGCGTCAGCTGAGACAAAGCCCTGACAGTCCCTTAATTTCCAGCTCCTGTTGGCACATTGCCAACCCTGAAGATAGGGAGGGCGGCTACAACCGGTAAACTGCTCGCTGACTGGATTGCTGTACCACCACATCGTTTCAACCATGTGCACCAACAGAAAGCAGCCACAACTTCTATAATCAATCATAGCTCCTAGGCAGATGACCACAAAAAGCGTGTGTATGAAATTTGAGCCGAACACTGATGGTTGTGACTGAGTAAGGTGGCAAAGTACTCCCTCGACTCACCACGTGGACCCGACTCCTTTCTTCGTCGAAGAACCAAGATGCTCCGCAAACAAAGAGGAAACATAGACAGGACCAAACGATACCAACAGACATCACAGTACGTCGCACATACGTGGGTTAACTCACATGATCACCGTTCTGCTCGAAAAGAGAAAGGAATATAAAATGAAGATAGGTCTAACTACCATGTTGTGGTGTAAACTATGCTTATCTGACGTCCTCTACATCAACTTTTCATCTCCCACCTTATTCAGCTGAACCGTACAAAGCTTCAAGTCTACACATCTATTTCTACTCAACAGTCTAACCAGAAGAAAGCTATCGCAAAATAGGAATGGACTCTTCTAGAAAGCGTTCGTCGAGCATCATTTACCAAATTTCCCGCCACTTAGACAACCGTCTCAAATGGAACGAAGACAATGAACAGTTCCTCCCCGAGGATGCAGTTGCCGAGATCGTGACACAGACTGTCCTGTCGGAAGCTTTCGATGAGGCTCAGATTCATGATGAGAATCGGGACGATCTCTTGACATGGGTGCTCGAGTGCGGTAAGCGGTTGTTTTTGATTCTCGTTCAAATTGTCGTTGTCGACGATTTAAGGTATAACTACCAGGCTGCGGAACAATATCTCCCTCGTCTGAAAGATTTCAAAGACGCGGGCGTCAATGATGACGCGCTGCCCGTTTGTCCGGACGAGCGTATTGAGTTGTTTGAGCATTGGGATGAAGCTAGTAAAGCTTTCTTCATGTTGTTTCAGTCATGACATGGGCATTCAAGAGCCATGCCTTCATGACCTTCACCGGTATGCCCACCAGAGTGGCATCTTCTAACAGGTCTCGCGCGCTGGATTTCAACCAACACAACTCAATTCGAAGCATACCAGGAGCTCAAAAGTGGTGCCCTATGTCCTCCATGTGCGTTCAGGTTCATCGAATGCTCAACACAAGATTTCATGTCAGAAGAAATACAATTTTCTGAGTAAACACCAAGAGGATCCATCAACAATGTCCCCAGTATCGATTTCTTCGCTTTCTTCGGGGAGAATTCGAGATACTCATGCATATCTACGATATCTACTTGTTCCATCTCAGCCGCCCAATTTCGGTTTGCCATAAGAGTATAGTGGAACAGGCCTCAGCATCAGGATGGCTTGCATTTGGATTCAAATTCGGACTTGTTCACCTAAGGAATATTCTTACGCTGTGTGAAAAGCCATTAATTTAATCCAAGCCCACAGAAACCCTTTGCGCTCGCTCAGATTCTCTTGTTTCTCATTCGGAGACTGTTATAACAGTATTGACGAAGTTATCAGAACTTACTTGCAAGACGTTATTGAGACACGGACAGACTGGACTGCGGATGGAACAGACTATGCCTTTTTGTAAGCATACATATCAGGTAATATGACACCTGCTTGAAGTTTATTTTCATACTCCTCGTTATGCTGAGATATTTCTATCATTAACCGTCTTTATTGCTGATCTTTGATTTGAGTTTATCAATATGTCGCAAAATTCTTGGGTGGTTGCTATCTTATAAAATGAACGTCGAGAACCTGATCAGCAGACTATAAGCCTCCCTCTTCCCTAGAGCATCGGAGCCGGCAGTGATAAGCCATTAGATCACAGGCATCTCCGCGTTAATATCCCGAAGGAACCCGTTATTGAACCGCCAGTCGAGATCGCCCATCAAATCGAAAGGATCTTGTTGACTCTGTATCGTGGTAAACTGAGACCCATCGCCTTGCTGAATAGCCGAGACCTCGCTAAGTTGCCCGCTGAATCCCGAGTTGGCCTTCGACATCGGCCCCGAACCACCCGGCGTCCCACCGGGAATGGCATTGCGATTTGCCGATGGCAGGGTTTGGGTATTCGTGCCTTCCGTTCCGACAGATCTTCGTTAAGTAAGCATGTCGTCCTCGCGACTCGAAGAGAAGCGCTATAGTAGCTCTTTCAGCCCTGTGACGACTTGCTAAATAACGTCTCGCTGGCTCACACTCTCGGCTACTAAGCTGCGCATACCGACGAAACTCTCCACATTGGTCAGAGCGTTCTTAGTGTGAAAATACAGCCCATACTTGACCAGGGCCCGGGGAAGCCGGAGAACGGGGTCCTTGATCCTATGGAACTCGCCGAATACGACGGCCAGCTTCAAGGGGAATGAGGCGCACACTGCAATCATGGCATGTATGGGAATGGGCATCCCGATGAGCGCTTTTCGCAGGTCGCTGTCTTCGACGATTAAACGGACCGTGCTAGTTGCTGCTGATATGACGTTGTTAGCGGCCTCTTGCCGGTCCCTAGTCATGTATAACCCGCTAAAGTTTTCGTGAGCTGCTCTTCCGACGGATATACCGCGTAGCGACATTGAGTTGAGTTGGAATCGCGCGAGGTGGTAGTATAGCGTTGTTCCTCGTGGGGTCATGTGCCTATCATTTGATAGTTCGGTGCACTTCCTGCACTCGCCGGCCGCGTCTCACCGTGACGCTGGGCGATCCATCCGGTGTCGGCCCAGAGTTGGCAGCCAAGCTACTCAGCAACCCACAAAATCTCAAGCGCACTGACATCGTGCTCATGGCCGATCACTCCGACTTATTATCAACCATCGCCGACACTGGTGGCATGACTGTCGCTGTATCGAAAGGCACGGCGGGCCCTCACGGTGTTCAAGTTCTTGGCGATGGCACAGCATCACAATAACCCTCGACACGCGGCGAAGTATAAAAGAGAAGCGGTGCGCATTGCATCTACCAATTGAAGCGAGCACTGAAGTTAGTAGAGGCTAGCGAGATTGATGCCATTGTTTTCACGCCCCTCAACAAGAGCTCCCTGAAGAAGGCCGGCATGACGGAGGAGAACAAGCTCCGGTGGTTTGCCAAGCAGCTCAAGTTCGACGGCACTACTAGCGAAATCAACGTTGCCAGCCCTCTCTAGACTGGAAGAGCCACATCTTATATTGGAGTCGGGGAGGTTGCTCAGAAAATCATTAATGAGAATACACTAAAGGCAATTGAGCTTCTTAACAAATTAAGGTACGCATATTGAATCCGCGCAATTGTAGAGATTCTATAATGCTAATTGAAACACCATAGACGGGAACCCGGTATCGAGTCGCCCCGCCTCGGTGTTTGCACTTCAATCCCCCTCCCAAACGGCGAGAATGGTGCTCTCGGTCGACAGGAGATCGACCACATCCGCCCTACCGTCGAGGCCGCACAGGCGAAGGGCATTGACGCCCAGGCCCTGTTCCCCTGCGACACAATCTTCCTCAAGCGACAGCATTTTGACGGCATCGTGACCATGCGCCACGACCAAGGGCAGATTGCCATAAATCTCCTCGCTTTCGAAGGTGGTGTCACCATGCAGGGTGGTCTTCCCATCCCCGTCTCTACCCCTGCCCACGGCAAGGCCTTTGACATGGCTTGCAAGAACGTCGCCTCGATCGCCAGCACGCAAAATGCTTTTGACACTGCTGTCACCATGGCCGAGGGAAAATCCATGAAGCTAGTTAATGGCGGTGATGTCAACGAGTCTACTTTTCCTATCAAGTCTGCTATGCTGCCTAATTTCACCATCTTGAGGTCCCTTCTTGCTGTTAAAGAACATCTCTGTTGTCATTTTATACATGCTGTATACCTAGCCTTTACTTTTGACGAAGGCGAGGTGTTTCCTAGCGCAAAGGGGTGCTGTGAATCATATTAGGCATGCTCGGTATTGGAATCCACTTTCTGCATAGAATAAACGTTGTTGAATTTGTTCCATTACTGTCTGAACCAGACCAGATGAATAATTGATCTAAGTCTTTTTCAAGCAAGGTATATGACAACTATCTTCTTTCTTGGTGCCTCAACTGAATGTGTGTAGGAAATATGGTGAGATTGCGCCTCGGCGATAGAATACGATCTCGTGAGAGCATTATCCAATTCTCAAGATTGTCTCTGTTCTACCATTGTGAAGATCATTATGCCCCGTCGTCCACCCCTCAATCACTGCCCAGACCTTAATTTATCATCAAAGCTGGCTGGCCGTTTCAGTCAACTTAATTGTGAGGGGTATCAGATGAGTCCTCCGCAGATGTCTTCGGAGTCTGCTCCTTTGGCTTGCTGTGACGCTTGCAAGGGTGATCCGACCGGGACCCTAGGCAGCTCTTGTCTCCAACGGTGCGATCCATATATAACAGTGCCCGGTTGAGACTCATCTTTATCATTAACTCCTTTGAATCGATCGCACGGTCCTGATCCTGTTCCGCGCACTCGAGCGCTTCGTAGATGAGATCCATGATGCCGTCTGCCTCTAACCAGGTCTGGCAACTAAGCCACGGATTAGACCCTTCCCTGTATGACTCCCAGAGATCGATCACCTCCGGGTGATGAGAGTTTCCTCGGATATATAGTTTGACCAGCCGTCGTATTTCCCTGGTCACCGATGCCTCCATATCGTTCAGGGACTAGAAAGATTTTTGGCCAAGGTTAGAGGCGAACAGACAGGGATTTTGAGTTACATCTCTCTCTATAAGCTCTTGAATCTCTCTTGGGAGAAATGTGATCTTATCGTGGGTCTGGATGGCATGGTTGAAGATCCCCACGTTTCTCGCGTTTCTAATATCAACCAGGAACTTCATATTCAAGAGCAAAAGGGCGCTCATGTGAACAGAATCACGCTGAAACACTGTCCAGAAAAGAGCACCATGATCACTAAGAAGGTCGCCCTTGTGGGTTTTCGGATTCACTGAGGTTACGTATCCGTATCTAAGGTATTGGAAACTGAAAATCCCTGTTGCTGACTGCCTTATCGATTGGTAGCATTCCTGCTCCCGGTTCAGTCGTACCAAGGCAGACGGAATGATGGATCCAAAAAAAGCGCATTCCTCGAGATATTGCCAGGAGCCACCTTCTGATACTCTTGCATGAGCTGTAATGCCTCGCGAAGGCTGTACAAAGTATTCTCTCTGATTAATCGCCGGGAAAACTTACCTTTCATCGATATGTAAGTAGATGCGGCCCCATCTTGGTCGGCGTAGGTTTCCAAGACTTCAGGGATTCTTCCGCCGGCACAGTTTTTCAGAGTAGCTTCGAGAGCTCTGCTATCATCATGGAGGCTATGACACGCTGACTTGTGTTTCACAAGGTGTGCAAGTTGATGTTGAGTGCCACAGTAACGGATCACATGGCACTTTCCACAAACGAAGAGCGGAGTGCCGCTTGTCGTGGCTAGGCACTCCGGGCAACGGTGACGGAGTAGTCTACGAGTAGGATTCTCGCTTGGCTTTGCGAGAAGGGGAGCTATTTCATCATTCTCCATAGCGACCTCGAGTTTGAATTATCTAACCAGAGTATTCGAGAGTAGCGAGGTAATAGTGAAGTAGTGGTTGTCGAAGGCGCAGGGTATATAGCTGAGGAATATAAGATGGAGCTTGTATGAGGCTACTTATTTGATCGAAATAGAAGAAAAAAGGCATATAAAAGAAGGGCAAACATAGCCTTTATAAATTTCCGTTTCTCTAGCTAATGTATTCCAAAACACTGTCATATTCAACATCTCAATCCTGTCCTGCTTGAAACCAAAAAATATATGATAAGTGTACGCAAGTTTTATAGTTCAAGCACTTAAACATTAAGTACCTAATTAACTTCAGCTAACATTTTTTTTGAGTTCTACCTTGACTAGAAACAAAAGTCAAATTGATAGATAACAAAATTTAAGCAATGCCTTTTGGTATATTCCATCAGTTAACACATAAAAACTTTCTTTGCTATCAGCTAAACTACTGAGTCTTGTAAATAGTACTTTGCCAATGAACTTTCTATAACTAGCAAGGCTTTGGTGTTCTGAATTTCTATGCCAGTTTAGAATTTTTGCTTTTTGCCTGGTAGTAGGAAGTAACGGGGAAATAGGGGCGGATGGCTTACCCTGAGAACCAGACATGCACCAATGATAAGTACCCACCTGTTTGAGTATGTGAATAGGTAAGCTTGGACTGGTGCAATCCGGCAATTTCGAGTTCCTTGTCAACAAAAATCGTATCATCTCCTTTGCTCACTCATCAATGCAAATGTAGCTAGGATGCATTTACTCACGATTCTCTCTAGACTTGTTGTCGTGGAAATACTACCTCTTAGAGCAAAGATATTAAGAAAGAAACAAATCAAGTAGGCTAGCGAGATAAGCAGAATTCGTGCCTGATTACATGATCAAGAGGTACCCGATAGACTGGTTAAATTCTCAGATCAATCTCCTCCTCGTTGTTCTCTGTTCTGTAACTCTACCTCCGTAAAAGTAAGCTGCTTTAGATGAGCTATCCATGTACCTGGTTGTACATACCAAGCACCAAGATCGTTGACACCGGCGCTGGGGTTAAACAAATGTGCCAAGGTCTCTGTGAGGGCACCCCGGGGTTGCCAAACAGAATCGGAAACAGAGTAGACGGAGATTGACAGGTATTATTAGAACGCCACAGTCTCCGTGTCCCTAGGTTGCAAGTGCAGGAGGAACCCTGATGAAATTAAGGCACTCTGGAATGAGGGTATCTCTGTCGACATGTCCATGGTCTGTGAGACTCTATAATGTATAACCCCGAGGAGATGTTAAATACTTCCTATCATGTGACTCTTGAAGTCCGTGTCTCTGAAGAGCTCGAACTTGACTGGGACGGGAATGTGAAAGCCTGGCTTACATTGAAGGATCACCCCACCGAGTCTACCCCTGCTAAGACACCCAAGACTCGTTACTCAGCTTTATGTCGCATGATGAAGATGGGCTGGAAGATACGAAGCCTGATAGCTTCGTCTCTATATCAGAAGTTAGCCTCGCAGCTGTATTTATTCACATTTTGGTTAGTACTGCACACCAAGAATCTCCAATACACGCGATTCAACAGATCCATTTGAACTTGTAGTTTCTCAGCAATATCATGGTAACTTGGCCCCCGCAAGCAGAGCTTTAGATAAGTAGAACCTATCATCACGTAGTAAAGAGCCAGCATATGTGACGGTACTATACACTACACAGCAGTATCTTGGCTGGAGTGCTTTTCTTCCATTTAATTACTCTGATTCTTTTGTGACGTACAGAAATGCAAATTCAGATTGAGTTCACGGGTTAGCCATATTCATTGCCGCGCAAGCTTTAGATACCTATCAGAGGGTACTGATAGACCACTATTTAATTAGAGCTGGAGAACCTTCACTAAGCTACAATTAACTGTTACTGTGCTGCAGTTCTCCAAACCTGCTGCTTACCAATTCCTGACGCTGAAAATCACAAGATATGGCTTCAAGTATTATTGTAGGGGCCGAAGAAATAGAAAAAAATTCGCATACTATATTAGCCCATTGCCAGACTAGGCTAGTTCAACCCTCTGGGGGGTCAGTTGGCAGTCCTCTATGGATCCCATTTCACTAGTAATACACTGAAGCCACCTGGCTAGTCTGTTCCACGATGTCTACCTGTTGTCGGAAAAAGAGACAATAAACATTCCGACCTTAACTAGACCACTAACCACCGACTCACGACACTTCCTTTCCTTTACTTTTTCCTTCCCACTTGTATCGCTTTGACTCTGGATGTGGCAGCAATTAGGTGCTACCGGCTGCACCTGCACCAGAGGTGGCGGAGGGGTCAGGGAAGAGGGCTTCGAACTGCGCGAATCGCGCGAGACGCTGGGCGCTGCGTGGGTTCTTATAATCGTTCTCACGACCAGGCCAGTTGCAATAGTGACGCTTGCCATGATGCGTCACGGCTCCGTGATATGCCGCGAGATGATCCCACAACTCGGCCTCATTGTAGAACTGCAGACCACAAGGAGCAGTGCTGCCATCACCAGCACCGGTGTCCTCAGGCCACTGGCAGATGTTGCCGAAGTGGTACCTTCAACCAATGGAGTTAGTTATCGACCTTATCAATCGTTCTGGTTCATTTGATGTTTCTTGCATTGACTGATGCTTATTGAAACATGCATGTGGAGATCTTCATAGGGCCACTCACTCCTTGTGGTGCTGATTAAGCTTCTCGACTTCCTTGCCGCACTCTGAGCAGAAACCCCAACCAGGGTAGTGTCGGTTCGAGGTAGTGCCAGCATTCTGACGGGCGGCGGCGGTGTTGGCAGCGGCGGTGTTAGCAGCTGCAGTAAGCGTTAGCGTCATAGGATGTGGATATTGGAGACCAAGGAGCGACCTACGGTGTGCTTGCTGAGACATGTTGGCTCTTGAGTGTAGACGTGATAGTCGGTTTGACGAGTGACGATGATGGTGCTGTGTGGAAGCTAGTGGTGTGTGGATGTGCAGACTTGATGACGTAGTTTGTTTGTGGGCGCGCGGCGGGAATTGCAAGCTATGCTGATGGTGGTTTGTGTTAGGGGGAAGCATCGGTGCAAGAATTCTGAGGAGCCCTCAGTTTAAATAGACTTGAGAGAAGTGCGCTTGGACCAAGTCTGCGGAGATGGGAATAATGAAGAACAGGGGCAGTTAACGGATAGTGAAGAAAAGCGTATATCATAATCGGCGTGGCGTTTATACGGCGAGAAAGCCAAAGATGCTCTGGCGCATACCCAGTGAAAAGATCGGACGACATCCATACCAATATAGCGCATCCCACATGGTCACGTGGTATGCGATTATGATCGCCATCACACTAAAATTACTATGCTTTTCGATCACTGACAATGTTGAAACAAAAAGGTGAAGTCAAGGCTTTCTAAGATATATCTAGAGAGGTGTGAGTCTTGAGCCTTGCCCGAGACCTGAGCTTGTAGCATGTGCAAATTTATTAAGATTTTACTCAAAACATAATGAGTAGAGACCTGCAGGGTCATAATATATAGTGCTGAGAAATTGTAAGCAAAAGTGTTGTTAATGAAAGGTGCCAGATGGGTTCCAAACCTAGAATGGGTAGCAAAATTGGTAAAGCAGGAGTAGCACGGCCTGGTAGTGATATCAGCTTAATATACGGTGATGATTTCGTCGTATCTTTTCCCGTAAGCGAGGGGTCCCAGGTCCATGAGTACGCGCTATTGCCTTTATTTTACACCCCCCATTGCTATCATCCGGCTGGGCAACATCAGATTACTGGTCATGGAGGTCCGTGCGGTAAGTGAGACGGTATAGAGAAGACCAGGAGAGAAGAGCCTCTTTCAATCATCCGATAGGCATCATGTGGAGATCGAGGAATTACCAGCAATTAAAATGTTTTAAGAGCTCCAATTCAAAGACCAAAGTAGTGAAGATAGAAGAGATAAGATAGAGGACTAATTCTCTGGTCAACCTAGAAAATAGGCTTTACTTCTACATAATTAGACCTATCTACCAAGGTTTCACCAAGAGTCATGACCCTGCTTGACTTATAGATCCGGTCATCTTCTTTACACCATGACACAAATCATGGCTCTGAGCCTCACTTGAATCAACCATCTTAGATGCGTCATGGCATTGATTCCACATAGTAGATCGAATTGTTCTCGCCGTATAAGCTTACCATCTTGAGGAGAAAGTAAGTCATTACCAAATGGCTGGTGACTATCGCCTTTATACCTCCTGAGAGAGCCGCAAGACTCAAGGTGGAGGAGAATCAAACACTCAATGATCACAAGCCAGGAAGTGAGTTCCCCCCCCCTTTACATCTTTTTCTTTCTGGGTTGCATTTGGAGTGTTACGATTACTCCCGGGCAACCCCTTATTTTCAACCGCCTTTCTGCCTTTATTCCTTTTTTTTTTTTTTTTTTTTTTTGAAGAACACATGTTGTCTTCATTTCGAGAGCTTCGATAACTCTGAGAATCCTTAGTGTTCTTTAGAGTAGAAATGTGAAAGTCCTTCAACACCAGCAGCAGCTCCTATGCTTCTGGCCTGTGTTACCTCTTCTCAGTCGTTTGAATAGCCAAAAAGAAGTGGGCCTTAGATATGAAGAATCCTCAAGTTCATATCTGTAGGTAGCTTAGTAGACCCAAAGGCGTTGCCAGTCTCAAACATATCAAGATTATTGATTGCAGTTCTGACCCATTGGAAAGACCTAAGTTAAGATATCATTTCAAGAATAATCTCATTCAGGCATACATGGATATACCACACCACTCCTACAGGGGCAGCACTTAGGAAGCCCTAATAAATCATACTTGGAATGACTTCTGTCATTCGAACGCAATGCATAATATATTTGCCCAGTATACCAACCGGTTCGGATTCTGAACTTAGACCTAAAGTCTTCTACTATCAGTAGTTTACCCTACCTTGTTATGTAGTAGACTCAGGGTTCTTCTTCTCGTGTTTTGAACCAAGACTTTATTGCTGCTATCGGCGCTCCAAGCCGCCTAGCGTGTTCGGAGCCTTTGAGTCTCGTGAAAAATCAAGGCTTGATGTAGTTTAAAAGTTATCGTTTCGTTGCTCGAAATAACGCCTGATTGTTTGGAATGTTAAGCACTTACGCTAAATATACATTCCTATATATCGATGCGACAAGAAAGCCGTAGTTTATTGCTAAACTCTAAAGCATTGTCACGGTATGGCGTCGGCATAGCGTGAAGTTTTGAGCCATAAAAATGTCCTGCTTATATAACAATCTCCTAATGCCTCTATCTTTAGTCTCCTGTAGTGCTCTCGCCGATATTCAACTTCTTCACATATATCCCTGTAGGTTTAACTCTTACTTGAATTAGTTAAGCTTGAATTTTCGGAGCGCTTCTATACCGCTGTCTTTCGATCATGTGGTTTACTGTTGCATAGACAGTAGGCTCCTCGGAATTTAGTAACCAATACAGGAGAGTCCCATCTGGGAACGAATGCAGAGTTGTCGTACATGAGTCCAAATTTGGTCTCGGTGGCTGTGGGATCTTTGAAATCTCCCAAGAAAAGAGGCATGTTCTATTCACTACTGCTCCAAAGATTCTGAACCCTATTGTGCACTAACGACAGAACAGCGCTTCTATCTCCAATCAAAACGTTCGTAAGTAGTGAAATAGGGGTAGTGATTACGTAATCACAATGCGTTACATTTTCAACACAATTAACTTAGCTTTAGCAAAGTGGCAGACCTAGAGTGATCAATAACCAGAGGAACAAATAATAGATTTCGCGTTGAGCTTTTTCACATATTAATTTCTATGCACAAGTATTCAAATTTCAAGAATTCATTGATTTTCCAGTTCTCGGTGCCTTTCAGGGGCTCGCGCACCTCACCCTTGAGTGGTGTTGGTTGTGTTGAGCCCTCATCTCGGACCCGATTTCAGTAGAAAAGCTGCTATGAAGTCCAAGATGTGCACTATCGTCTTCCTCATGGCCCCTGCTACATCTATTACCTCGGCCGCCGTCTAGACTATCTAGCAAAGCAAGATCTTCTCGATCGACGAAACTAGCTTCCAGTCCAACTTGGCTCGTGATGTTGAATCATAGACCAATCCAGGGTCTTCAACATCCACTTAACCATTGAAACATGCCAAGTGGAGCTGGATCTAATAAGGGGCGTCTATCCGAGCAAATATAGCACTGTTGTTCAAATCCTGGAGTGCGACACGGCAGAGTCATCCAATTGAATCAAGTTCCACCAGTATCAGACATGGGTCACAGAACCCCGTGTTGATAGTGTGACACTTAGTTTATCGTTTGACTTCGGCATTGCATTGTATTCACAGATTCATCAATAGACCTGATTAGCGCTGCTTGATACTCGTGGATCATGGCTATTATTAACGGGCGGGAAGTGGTCAAAACGTGGAAGTGGAATATTTCGATGATTCCCCAGAGTGATGATACACGATGCGTCCTATCATGGGTTGCGATCCATAGTTAGCAGATGCTTCGAGAGCAATGCCCATACTTCGAAATTTTTGAACATTGATATAGGCCTATTTAATCATGTGTAAGGTTTTACTACAAGACGATAGAGGAATCATTAAACGTTCGGCCAAACATGAAACAAGTTTATTGAATGATAAGTATAGTACAACCTCAGCACCTTTTTATCTTTAAAACTCTTATGAAAAAGGCTACCCTCGCATTGCCTTACGACCAGTCTCAACGGCCGTGTCTACATCCTAGAGCGAAGAGTTTGGGAGAGAAGAATCTTGATTGACTAGCGCTTTTTGGGAGGAGAGCAGGCCTTCTCTATGTTTGACAAGGTATCATAAACTCATATCCTGCTCCGAGCTTTCTACATATCTTTGATGATTTTAGCAAACACATTACCAATGACCTCAAATAAAGTGCGACGAGTAATGTATTTTTATGGAAAGGCAGATTAGATGAGATTGTGAGTCAATGATTACTTGCTAAGAACATTGTATTTGAAGAGTTCCAGTATGGAAATTAATTGATGTCACTCCCCAGTACATCATACCCAGACAAAACTCTGTTCTAAACCCACTGCAGAAGTAGCTATGGTAGACACATCGGCGAATTCCTTGCGAGACCTTGTTACCCCTATATGGACCGTTATATCGTATTAGCAGACATTCACTGTGCGGTACCTCAATTACCCCTCCATGTGGCTTACATTTTTGACCCTCGAGCAGTCTTCATGCCTAGTGATCGGTAACTAGTTACAGCCGCCGGAAGTTCTGTCTGGCCTTAGTCTCTCATCTCTGCGCCCGGTTAAGGTCAACGATACTCACTCTATAAGTGTTGCAGAACTATCGTCCATATCAAATTCGCAGTCCACCATGTAATCATAATCACTGGTCCTTGGAGCTAGACCTCTGAGTGGTTCGCGAGTCTCAAGTGGCACGCCAAGGACACCAATAGCCACTCCCAATAGGAGAGAGACAGCAGAGGCACGCATCGTGAGATGTTTTCAGTTTCAGAACAAGCTTTGGATTGAATGGAGGTGAGATATTGGATGCAAACTCGGACTCTTTAGCGTAGTATTCTCTTGGTCTTTTATAATACACGAGTCCAGCTTGGATCTGACTAGGCTATTTTCCGAGGATGGTAGACCGCTCTAGAGAAGAGTCGACCTGATTCCACGGTATTACGGTACCAAAGTCTATTGGTTGAAATAAGACAATCAATTAGGGACTGCATGTGATCGACCTTACGTAGTGAAACAAGCTTAGCAAGCCAGATACAAACTTGGCATAGATATATCCCTCACATGATGCATGTAGGGCGAGAGTTGCGTGCAAACTTGTGGCATGGTGAAGGCCTTTTGCTTGAACTATGAAACCAATCCGGAATCCCTGATCCAGGTTCTAGGTAAATTACCTATAAGCTGACCACCCCCCTGCCGGCCCATCTCCTGCCGGCCCAGCCAAGCCAGGGGCCCTGGTCGCGCATGTCATCGCCAACATCATTGTTTTCT